>APFE030705201.1:11714-33208 GCA_000404065.3 Pinus taeda | reverse complement strand
TTCAGCATTTAATCATAAGTATAGTTACTATAATATATATAAAATTAAAAAAATATTTAATAATTTTTATTTGTTTTTACTTAATAATAAATACATTTTTCCTTCATTTAAATTTTTTTACTATTAGTTTTTTAATTAGATTAAATTTATTTTTCAATTAATTTTGAATATAACTATTATATCATTTCACCTATATCCAAAAAAATAAGAATATTATTATCATCTTAATAAATATATAATATTACCACTATTTACATTAAAGTATTATAAGAAATATAAATGTGAATCATTAAAAATTCACATAATCACATTGATTTTTTTTAATCATTCTAATCAAATAATAAATATTAATTTATTAATAATTAGTTTTAAAATTTTCATAGATATTAAATTATTAACAAAATATTAAATAATATAAGTTTTTATTTTAATAAAAGTTTAGTAATGTACATTATTCAAAATATATAATTTTTTTGGAATTTCATAAATTTATAGTTGATATGAAACTATGCTAGTTATACGTACATATTATGAAATAGTTTATTAATGGAATACTAAATTTACCTTTATATATAAAGACTTTGACTAGATTGTTAAACAATTTATAGTTATTCTAGATCTAATGATACTACATTTCCATCTCTTTTATGGTTTAGTAACAAAACCCTTGTTCAATGCCTTTTGGCAAGTTAGAAATCTAGAGTGTTTCCTTCCAAAAGTGATGCAAGATCCAAAATATAAGGTTAAATCTAGCAACATCGAACAATATATCCAGTATATACAAGATCACACTGTAATATGCAAAGTCACTGGTTTATGAAGCTATGAAAAATATTTAATTTGGTGGATTCTGACAGCGAGAATTGGATTTGGCAGCAAAAGGATCCTTCACAGTCATTTTCTCTTAGCTTGGAAGAGATATCCAAGGTTTTTGAGGGAGGGCTTTATTTTTCTAATAATGTAGGGCTCTTCATGTAGTTTTGAAGGGGATGTATAATCTAAACAGGGAAGACTTGCTATCTGGTGTGGGTATGACTTTTTTCTCTCCCCAATGAACATTGAGAAGAGGAAACCCTTGAAGCCGACAATGTCATCTACCATTTTGTCAAAATATCAAAGGCTACAAATGGAGGGAGATGCACCTCATATCATTGGATCTATGTTACATGAATATCGTCCAACCTCTTCTAGCCTCCATAGAAATAGTGTTTGGAAGAAATCAACATGTCCTCATTAGATGAGGAAGCTACCATGAATACAAGAATCTTATTAGGGATTGTCTAATGAATGGAAAGGAATAGACACCCTTCCCAAAAGGAGCTTGATGATTTGGGAAAATTCCCTCAAAGTAGAAGAAATATAAGTGTATAAAATACCTGAAATTCTTGCCAAATCTCTAGATTTGCAAATAGATTTGAGTATTTTTCCTATGTAAAAGAGTCTCTTGAGAAAAACAACATTCAATAAAACATGTAAGTAGTAAGAGGAAAATTCCATAACCTTGTATTGACTCCCACATAAGTTTTAGAAAAATAAAGAATGTGGAAAAATCTATTGATGATCACGAACAAAATCCATAACCACACAAAATGATTGGCTCCTTTTTGAAAGAAGTTCAAACAAAAACTACAACAGAAAATATAAATCTAGATCTCTCACAACTCACAAGAAAAGAAACAAACTAAACTTGGGAACTCAGTCTAGTTTTGGGATTCAAACCAAGAATTGCAAATTAATGAACTAAAAAAACAAAAGAGGAAGAGGAGAGAGGAGTTGCACAATAAACCATATAAAAAAGGTTTGATTGCAAAGTAGTGAACTAAAAAAACAATAGGAAGAGGAGAGAGGAGTTGCAAAATAAAACAAATAAAAAAGGTTGCCAGAGCAATTGACTATGAATGTCGTCAAGAAATCCCACCCGTCGCTCTCTGAAGGGTTCTACGAGAATGCAATATGTATTGCATGTTGGAGGAAAACTGCAGAAGAGCTAGCAAGCCACTGCGTTTGGGTGTCAAATTGATAAACAAAGCGAAAATAAGTGTGAATGACTAGGGATAGAATTTGGCAATTTGAATTAAGATTTTTTCATCTGGGAAGAATGGAGGGTTCTCGAGTATCTAGGGTTTCAGAAGGACCGTTGTATGTCGTTTTTACCCCCGGAGATCAGCTAGGTTCCAGATCTTCTTGGCGCCTGGCTTCGGGGATTTCAGAACATGATTCCTTTTTTTGGTTTATGCCCGGTTCCTTTGCTTGAAAGACTCATGGCTCGAATCAAATTTTACAGGGGCAGGAGGATTTTTCTCCCATTCTGGCTCAGCTCGGTTTTCTCACGGCAGATCTGGGATCCATTCCTCAAAACCCTAGGTGTGCTTATTCAAATAAACCTGACCTTAACATGCTTTGGGTCTCTATGTCAACCTGCGCGGGTGTTCCAACCTGGTTAGGCAGCAACGACTACACCATTTGGAAAGAGATGCAGATGATTTTTCCTCTGTCCCCTTTCGGTCTGCTAAGGGAAGTCCAAATCGCTTCTCTATGGCTTTCTTTTACAAGTATGGTTGACGCTCAAGTATGGGGAGGGAGATTGGGACCGGTTTCTGTGCGGACAAAGGTTCCCCTGTTCAACATCTCAGAAGAGAAGGCATTTATGCCCTGGAAAACGCTCTGAGATTCGGAGTTGGATGGCTCAGATCTAATAAGAAACTAGACACCCCAGGTTGTCAGGTCCGATTTCCAAATCATTGTAAAGACGCCAAAAGGAAGCACAATTGTGATCTGGACTTATGACAGCGTCAGGGCTTCAGATCTGAAGAATAATATCACCGATCAAACTGGCTACCCGGCTGAGGAACAACATCTGTTAAATGAGGGCAGAATGATGCAGGAATACAGCACCATGCAAGAATATAACATCAAGCCAGGCTCTACAATCATTCTCAATATGAGACTTCGAGGAGGAGCTGAAAATGCTGGAACTAGCTCGAAAAGCAAAGGGTCCTTTAAGGAAGCAGTGAAGGGCAAAGGGAAAAACCCCATAGTTGTCCCTAAACCTCCAGGGCATTACATTGTAGACCAAATGCCGGAGAGCCCATCTATCTCCATCGAAATACCAGAGGTAAATACTATATATTCATATCTACAAAAAAATGCAGTTATCTGTAGATTTAATGGATTTTGGCCTAGAACTGATGCATTGTATCAATGGATTCACTCGGTTTGGAAAAAAAATTTCCAAATATACCTATATCCTCAGGGGTTTTTTATAGTAAGTTTTGACACAGAAGAAGAAAATGAAACAATACTTAACCAAGTGCCATGGTTCTGGGGTAGTGCTAGTCTTTTTATTACACCTTGGTTTCCTGAATTTGATGCCAACACCATGGTGGTATCAAGGATGCCAGTATGGGTTAGGATGCATAATCTTCCTTTACATTTCTGGCTTTCAAAGGCTCTAATAGCAATTGGAAATACCTTGGGGAGAATGTTAAAGATAGACGGAGAGAGATATATAAAAGGAATTTTTACCTTTGTTGGAATATGTGTCGAGGTAGACCTCAGCCGAGGGCTACCTGAGAGCATTATCCTGAATTTCAATAATACACAGTGGAAACAACCTTTGGACTATGAGAATACATCTTTCAGATGCCAGGAATGTCAACAAACAGGTCATCTATACAATGCATGTCCATGCCTCAACAAGAACAAACAACAACAAAGGAAGGCGAAAGGATGGCAGAACATAGATGTTGCATATAAGAAGACAACTACAACAAATAAAGAAGAAAAAAATACAACAAAGGATAAAGAGCATGACAATAAGGATAAGGAGATGAACAAGGAAAAGGAACAAGAGCTTCAACTGGAAATAAGTGGTAATAAACGAAGTCACAGTCTTGAGGGATCGGATTCAGATAAGGAGCAACCAATGTGTACAATGGAAAACCAGCTTGCTGTTATTGACTCCAATCCCAACATGGATGGTTGGCGAAAAGTGGAAATGAAGAAGGGCAGAAAGACTTAGGCCAGTTGGGTTTCTTTTTTGAGCTGCTCTCCACAAAATAGGAGCAACTCCTTTTTTCTTTTTCTGCTCTTTGGCAGGGTTGTATATTGCAGGCTGTTTGATCTATTTTCACACAGCCAAAATGAATGCTTAATGCATATACTATGTAACTTTTTATTTTAATAAAAAGTTCGATTTTTTCTTTGGAAAAAAAAAGTGTGAATGGCGAGTACATCAGATCTGTGATAGATTTGATGGAACTGAAGGGGTAGCCTCATTGCATAGTTGTGGGTTCCCTTTTTTTTGTTTCGGATGCTACCAAAATCAGCTTTAGATATTTGAATTTTCGGTGGGGAAAAGCAGCCTACGGGGCTCTCGCAAGAGGCGGGGTAGCAGAAGTGTCGGCTCTCATCAACTTCTTAATGTCACATCATGAGAAAAGTGGCATGTGGGGAATAGTTGTTCCCATTTTCTTGCCTTATGCTACCCTGCAAATATTTGAAGCAGAAATCAATCATGCTATTTGAACTTAGATGGAGAAGATAATAGTTATTGGATAACCATTTGAAATAAAATCAATTAACAATATATAAAATTATTTGAACATAGTCATTGAAGTATTTTATAATTTGTCAAATATCACATGTAAACAAAATGCATTACACCTTTTAATGTTAATATTGAACTATACTATCAATATTAATTTAAAATATCACATTTCAACTATTGAGTATTAAGGGAACTACATATCTCACTCGTACTAAAATATGGAAAGCCATCATAAATAAAATTAGAATTGTTTTACTTTTACTTATTTTATCTTTTCGTATAAAACTAATTTGAAACTAAAGTGAAAATTAAAATATTTTATTTATCACATATATTGAAAGAGTTTTTCATGTTAATACATTTTAATTTTTAATTTAAGTATGTTTTATTATTTTTTTATGTAATATTTTAACAACAATTCCCTTATACTAAAGTAATTCATAACATGATAAAATATTTCTCAGTAACTCATAATTCATATTTACTTAAATAGTCTTCACATTTAATGTTTAATTACTTATATATCTTACTCCATAAAAACACAAACCTTTACATTTATTTAAACCTTAATTTTTTTAATAAAATAAATATAATATTTGAGGTTTTTCTCTCTATAAATTTTAGAGTTTTCTCTACATAGTCATCCATGCTTAGCTTCATTGGAGGGGACTGTACCCCCTATTTTAGCTAGATTATTTGAAAATATCATAACAATTATGGATCTACTTATAATCCCCTTCAATCTCTTCATCTTTGACATCATTTTCATAGATTAGTTGGGGAAGTTATGTTTCTAGTTTTGTAGCACAAGCCCCACTTGGAGCCTCTTGGTAAGCTAGAAATCCAGAGCATTTCCTACCATAAGTGGTGGACATGGTACGCATTCTTATTGGCTAGTTTGATGGTTCGTTTTTTGTACCACTTGATAATCGTTGGAATGTTATGTACTTCCCACACATTTTCATGAACTCGCCTGAACTAGAATGTTTTATAAGCAACACTTCACAAAAATTTGTACTCATCTTTAGTCAATGAAAAATAAACACTTTGTTGTTTCTTACTAATCCATGCCAAGATCCTGGATCTAAGTATAAATTCATATTCTAAATTATGTTTTTTGTTATCAGGATTTCTGACCCAATTTGAATCAGAATAGCTTGTCAAATAAACATTTAAATCATTGTTGTATTTAATACCAAAGCTATCAATTCCTTTTAGATACTAAAGGAAACGCTTCACTACTATCCAATGGATTTCAAGAGGTTTGACCTTATGTTGACTTAGGATGCTAACTGCATATGCTACGTCTATCTTAGTTGTGGTGACATAGTTTAGACTTCCCACTAGTTAAAGATACAATGTTCCATCCACCTCTATTGTCACATAACTACCGTAGAGATTTCCATTATATTCTAATGATATTGATACTTCCATACACTAGTCCAATTTGAATCTTTCAAGTAGTTGTCTAATATATTTATTTTGTGTAACTAACTCATGACCAACTTCTCTTCTAAGTAGTAATGCAATTCAATATGGTCTTTCAATTCAAACACCTATGAAAATTGTCCCTTATATTCGTTAATTAACCTCGAAGCATTGTTTGTTATAATAATATCCTCAATGTATAGGGAAATCGTAATAACATGCCCCTTTTGATTTGATCTAATATAGATTGTGGTCACTTTTTCTTCTCATAAATCCATTTTGAAGAAATAAAGAATCAATCTTCACATACCAAGATCTTAGTGCCTATTTTAGTCCACATAAAGCTTTCTTAAATTTGCAAAGAAAGTGCTCTTGACCCTTTTTAACAAACCCTTATGACCAAACAAGATATACCTCTTCTTTTAGTTCCAAATTCAATAAATAGACTTAACATCTAGCTCATGTAATTTCCATTTATGTTTTGTAGCTAAAGAAAACATCAATCTAATTGTATTTAACTTAGCTACATTTACAAAAGATTATTTATAATCAATTCTTTGTGAGTATCCTTTTGAAAATATCATAACCTTATATTTATCTACATTCTACCACCTTTAAATTTTGGTTTAAATAACCATTTCGATCCCATGGGTACATTTTTTTGGGAAAATATGTTAATTCCCAAGAATCATTTTTCATTATCGATTCATATTCTTCCTTCATTGAATATCTCCAGTTTTTATGTTCATTAGCTTCTTTAAATTTCAAAGGTTATATGACATCAATGGTTTCATCATTAATGCATAATCTTTAAATGTTACTGGTGGTTGAGTTTGACTAATTTCCCTTCTTGGTTCTTCACTTCTTTCATCTCTCCTCCCACTTCACATTGAATATTTTCTTCCTCTCAGTGTGTGTGGATGTTAGAGGTGTCCATGTAACTAGATTGTTCCTCCTCTTTCTATTCATGTTTGTTGCGTCAAATTATAACCTTATAATTTGATTAACATAAATCATCAACCTAGGGTAGGTAAGCTTGTGAGATGTTGCACAAAATATATGCAGGCTTAACACTGTGAGTGTTGATTAATCTAGGTATTCAATTATACAAAACTAATTACTCGTTCTGGCATCAACCACTTAGTAGCAAAGGCTATAGAGTGGATCAAAAATCCCTCTACATCTCTTATGATTGCTGATGATGATTAGGAAAAGATATAGAAATCAACTTACAGGAAACTTAGAAATCCACTCAACATTATGAATGAAATCTTGACTAAATGAATTCCACACATTAATATGAAACTAGTTCGTTTAATCAATTGCTGTTGATATATCAAAAAGGGTGCATTAGTTGTAGGAAAAATATTATTATTATGTAAGAGAAATAAAATGCATAAACACTAGACTACGGGAGTTGTGAGCAAAGGGGGCCCTCCCTTACTCAGAACCCCTTCAAATTAGAAGAGATTTATCACTAAAATAGTTAGAACATATTATATTGTATTAATCTGAAAAATATACAGTCGAGTACAATATGATATACATTGTTAGCTGAAACCAACCCACCAACCCCATATGATATAAACTAGAACATAATTTATACATTTACAAAAACCCATATATGGCTCGAAGCAAGGAAGACTACTAATCTAAGCCATCGGCTAACAATCATGTTACAAAATATCAAATTTAGCCATATTGGGTCTAATCCATGACTGAAAGAATGGATTAGACGAAATTCATTACATGGTTGTAACTTTCCTCCAAATGGCCAATGAGAGAAGGTTTGTGAATCTGGGCAGTATCGTTGGAAGATCTAAAATGGACAATAGAAAACCATCCATATGTGATAAATTCTCCACAAAACCCATGTTCCTGTTTGACTTACATATTCATGGAACATAGCTAATCGCCGATGTTGTTGTAGGAAATCTAGACGGTTACAGGAAATCCGTGGCTGCAAGAATTCCGGAATGTTTAAACGAAATAGGATTGCACAACTGTCTACAAGAAATGCGGGCCTATTTTCAAATCAAAACAAATATGCACAATAACTCTAGATTAGTTGGCATGGTAATTAAATAAAGAACAAATAGTTGTAAGGAATACATAAGTTAGGGTAAAAGACACTTTTTCATGTTAATTTTCATGCTGCAGCATACGACACCCATTTGGAAAAAACCCAAGTATTATAACCAAAATAGGCATAATAGGGGTTAAAGATAGTTCAAAATGGGAGAGGTAAATTATGGAAAAAGGTTTCAAAATTGGGGAAAACCAAGCCCCGACATCTCCCCCACACCTAGCCTCTTGCATGACCCTTATGCAAGAAAAAATGTTGCATCTTCCCCAAAAAATAAAAAGAAAAGGAAATTGTTCCTTATCCCAAGCTGCAACTACTACATCCAACTCATATGCTATCTTTGCCAGTTGGTCCAACTGGTTACCACTAGATTATGCACGAATTTAACCCTTGTATAATTCATTCTTATTTTTCAGGTGATCAATCCTAGCTTGTACCTTTTTCATAATTCGAGGCTCTTTCTAGACCGACTCCTCATGTTCCTTTTGTATACGCAGGTTGTTCTCTTTCAAGGTCTCGTTTTCCTTTCTCATGGATCTTTCCGCAATGGTGAGCTTGGTGATGATTTCTTCCAATTCTTGTAGAGACTATCTCTTCTTGGGGGTGACTTCCCCTTCCTGGTGTTCTTAGAGGGATTGAGGGGACTTGAGGTCCTCCTCTGCTTGTTGTTCTCCTGTTGTGTTATTCCCATTTCGATGCAGCAGGGAGTCTTAAAAGGACATTGCTTCTTCGTTGATGAACTCAACTGACTGGATCATCTCTTTACCTTTGCGTGGGCCACAGTGTTTCTCCTTATTCTTATCCAATGTCTCGGGAAACACTCTTGCATCCATAGTATCCTTTGTATCTAGCTGAATAACCTGACTTTTGGTAAATCTTTTCGTAGAGGTGGAAGTGCCCACAGTCTCCCCTATCACCACCATTTCTTTGTCCCTATCTTCTTCCTTCGTATGGAACCCAAAGGGTCTGCGGCTTCCTCTTCTTTGGTTTTTCTACAAGCTTCTTCTCGGTGGGATTCAGAGAGTCAAGGTTATCACTTCCTTCGTTCTTTACCAGTGGCCCATGATTCCATGGCATTTTCTTTCATTTTTCCATTGGTTTTTCCTCTGTTTACTCTGAAGGGTCAGATTTTTTATCTTCCTCTTTTTCCCTTATTTATAGCCCATGCATCCGCGACTTTTTCTTCGGTTTTTCTGTCGATGCTTCCTCCATGGAATTTGAGGAATCAGAATCCTCATTTTCGGTAAAGTAATTTTTGGCCAAGAACTGCTCCCATGTCCGCTTCTTTTCTTTCAAAACCTCTACCAGGATGATTTTCATCAGCCCATGGTGATAAACATTTTCCTCTAAATTGTCCCCCCTCTCCTTGGCAGCTGTCGACATATTCATCAGAGACATTCTCAAGTAATATGGAAAATTTAACGGCTTGTCATGAAAATGGGTGAGGAGCCGAATGTGAAACAAGAATGCAAGCCCAAAGTGACCTTCACATGTTATGTATTTTTGAGGGAAAAACAATAAGTTTTGGTACTTACTTTGCAAGAAATCCTACAAAATTCCTTTACTTCAGTCGGGGTCAGAATTTTCTTTACGAAGGAAAGACATGCACAAGCCCTTGTTGAAACGGTGCTTTTTAAACTAATTTTATCCCAACTATGGAATTTTGCATGCTCTCGCTACCAAAACCTTGGTAAAACTAAATTTGACATCCACAACTTGAGCCTTATCACCATTTAGATTCAGGGCGAAAGATTTTGTGACTTTTATCTTCTAGTCACTGAATTGCTGGAAAAATGGAAACCACCCTACTTTTTCCAATCTCTTCTTACTGTGAGGGTTCGCCTCCAACAGCTTAGGTCCTTCTGGCTTGAAGTAAATAGGAGTATGCAATTTCCACATGGTGAAAAACTGGAAGATAGGGCGTATGCTCTTCTTTGAAAATATCGGTTTCAAGCTTTGCAATGGACTTGTGCGACAAGGGAGGGCTTATTATAGAATGTTATAAAAAAGCACAAGACTTTTGAGAGTTAGGTCATGATCATGATTCTCTTCGTGATCCGACCTGTAGGAAGATATGGGGAGTACGTCTATTGGTCATGTCAGAATCATGGTGATTAGTCATGGATCTAGAGTCATAATGCACCAGATTATAGTCGTGTTTTGCCACAATGTTGACCATAGCTGAAAAATCATACAAATGTTAAAAATTAAAGAGTTAATTACCCTTTACCTCAAGTGTGTTGTCGTGGGCTATACTTTACCTTTCTTACATTCCAATGGTCTAGTCCTTTGGACGAAACATGGTTGTCCTTGAGATGATAACCCACTTAATAGTTAGATCATATATATGACTTCATAATTCATGACCTCGACTAGTAATTAAAATATGTGAGTACTTTAAATAATTTAAGTTGATTCTCTATCTATGGCTTTTGTTTTTCACAAAATCAGGATGTCGTTGCAGTAAATGGAATCAGGACTGCTAAGCCTTCTACTGGAAATGGAACCGTGACTATTGATACTTCTATTGAAAATCAAACCATGACTTTTAGAACTTCTGCAAGAAATCGGACCATGACTTACGGAGCTTCTGCAGGAAATTGAACCATGACTTGCAAAGCTTCTGCAGGAAATTGAACCATTAATCAACACTTCCCACACGTTTGTGTACAATTCACTGCACATGAATAAAGGTGTTGATAAAGAATGTGCAATGAGCTCATTGGATTACCATCCATTGAGGTTAGTTGTTAATCAATGCAAAGCCCATCACCTTTAATGAGAGCGAGGATCATGGTACCCTGATGCATCCTATCGTTTGTGAATTAATGAGCTATTGTTGAACCCCCCTGTAGGATCCAATAGTCGAGGATCCATAGTGATTCCCCATTTCTGTTAGCAAGGTAGCCTGTCATTAGGGCATACAAGCTTCAAGGCATCATAAGGCTCTGATCTTGCACCCATATAACTTGCTAATGTTGATGGGCCAACATTGTTGGAATGAGGGCCTTAAGAAATCCCACATCAGTCTAACACGAGCAATCCAAATTTAACTGAAAATAAAATTTATTGAGAGCATCCGAAAGAACCTACTGACCTATAATTTTAACGAGCCCAATGTAGTCCATGCTCTTCAAATTTCATTTTTAGAGAGTCTGAAATACTTGGAAAAGAAGACTCCAAGGGGGCTCCTTTTCTGTAACTAGTCCATTGGGCCTGGAAAAATTTATGAGCCTATACCCAATAAACATTCCTATCATTTTTTACCGAGCGCAAGGAGGAATAGAGTGAGCTCATTGTGTCAATGGAAATTAGGAAGAGATAATGGAAGGAATGATCTGTTCTCTCACCATCTTCAGCTCTCTTTTCTTCACAATTTCTTCCGCGAATTCCTCCTTGGATTGGGGTTTTTGATATAACTTTTTCTGTGCCCATTCACCAAGAAGGTAACATTCCCATCATTAATGGTTTTAACCCAAATAGATCCATTATAAAAAACATTCTCAATCTCATAGGGGCCCACCCATTGTGTGTTAAATTTCCCTTTTAAGTTCTTAAATTTTGAATCATACAATAATGTCGAGTCTCCCTCTTTGAACTACTTTTTAATGTATCTATCATGCCATTTAGCTTGTTGTTGCTAAATCAAGTCAGTATGCTGAAAAACATCCTGCCTAATCTCATCCAACTCATTTAGCTGTAGGATCCTTTGTTGCTGAGCTTCGTCAAGGTCTATACCCAAATCTATTGCCATTTTAAAAGTTTTCATATGCAATTCAATGGGAAATAAAACTTTCTTTCCATACACCAATTCATACGGAGAAATGCCAGTGGTATTTCTCCATGTGACCATGTAGGCCAACAATGCTTTACGAAGTCGGTCAAACCAATCCTTCTTATGTAATTGCACTGTCTTGGTAAGGATTGTCTCCAACACCTTATTTGTTGATTCCACCTACCCGTTGGCTTGTGGATGATAAGGGGTGGACATTCGATGAGTAATCTGATATTCCTACACAATTCCCTACATAATATTTGACACAAATTGAGTACCTTGATTAGTGAATATTTCCCTAAGTACCCCAAATCTTTCAAAAATATCAGAAAAAGGAAAATCTACCACTATTTTCTTTGTTTCTATAGGTAGTGCTCTTTCCTTCATCCACTTCGTAACATACTCATTACAAACTAAAATATAATTGTTACCTTTGGACGTAGGGTTGATTGGACCTAGAAAATGAAGAGCCCATCTCTCAAAAGGTTCTATGAGAACCAGTGGCTGCAAAGGCATCTCGTCTAATTATATAGGCCGCCCCATTCTTTGACAATTGTCACACTTCTAGACATATTCTCTTGCATCTTTGAAAAGACTTGGCCAATAGTAACCTGAGCAAAGGATCTTGTAAGTTGTCTGATTGTCTACATAATGTCTTCCACACGGTTCATCATGACAAGATCTCAAAATTTCATAGATATCATCTTCCCTAACACACCTACAGATAATCAAATCAGGTCTACTGAAAAAAATATCTCCCCTCATCCAAGAGTAATCAACACTTTTCCTAATAATTCTCTTTTTCTAATTAGATGAAAAGAAAGGAGACAACTTTCCTGTAGCAAGGTAATTGGTCATTGATGAGCCCCAAATTGGGTAACTTATTAGGCTCATTTTGCCTAATTGTCCTTGTTCAATCCTCCGTTTTTCATAGATTATGCATTATTTTTTAGTATGTTTATGTCATTTGAATGAATAAGGGTGGTCACTCTACTTAGGAGGCTAACATGTGGTTATTTCAGGTTTTTTGGACAAATGTGGAGCAAAAGCGAGCAATCATGGGCTAGAGGAAAGCCAAGCTTAAGGTGAGGATTGGTAGGGGGGTTGTCTCTGACATTAAATAACCCTTCCTCGGGATCTCCACCCTCAACTCCGAGCTCACACGTCACCAAAACAGATCTTGAAGGCAGCCATGCAGATTTTGGAAAAGGGACTGTCTACTAACAGTTGGGACAGCCGAGTCCCTAGGATTTAGGAGACCTGCTAGGGCCCTCGTGATGTATAAATAAGAAGGCCTCAGCCTTCGTAGTTTACTTTTGAAACCGTTGCATTTTTTGCACTATAGTACTGTCACTTTCAACTTGTTTTCTTGTAGCCATTATGGCATAACTTTTGGTTGATGACTATTTTTTTATAATGACAAGTAGTCCTATTTTATATCAGCTCTGAGTTCTCTATAGGAGTCGTAGCTCTTAGGGTTGGGCCCAACCTAAGAGCCAAGGCCTCCTTTATGTACTGTTATCTTTCCTTTAAGCATCGTTGTTTTCCCTTTTATGCATTTGCAAATGTATCTTTGTTAGGCAGATTAAATTGTGTTGATTAACTAGGTCACTGTTTATGGTTAGAAATGCTTCTGATGTTTAGAATAGGTTGGTAGGATATCAACAGGGAAAAATCTCTAGAAAGAATCCAATAAGCACCTTTGGTTTCAACTCTCCCTCATAGGATGAGGGGCTAGGATCAAAGTAACCTTGCTGTCCCAAATAAAAACACTATTTTTGCCTTGCCATGCAATCTCTAGTGTACAGTTTTCATTTGCAGAAATTGGTTACATGTTCAGATCTTTGAAATGTTTCATTACATAGTTGATATAGATGGTTCCCTTGCAAATAAAGTTGTTGTTCATTCACTTCTCTGTTAGCTATATTACATTAACTAGGACTTTGATTACTTGCAAGTATTTATTGGTTCAGTTGAAAGTACACGGTGCAGAGCATCTCTATCACTTCTTCATCCACCCAAAATTCATCAGAACCATCTCTTCCATCCCCTAACTGGGTTTCTCGTCTCACATTTGTCATCTTGCTCATGTAACCCTACCTTTTTGTGCAACCATTGTTTCAGCCTTCTTTGAGCCAATTCAGCCATCTACACCTTCTCCCAACTCCATCCACCAATCCCTGGGCCACTTGAGACCCCTATCCTACCTCCATACCCATTCCTTCATCTTCCTTCACTCATCCATCCTCCAAAATCCCATTTCTAAACATCCTGTAGAAATTTCTGAAGATCCTGTAGAAATTCCTGAACATCCTGTAGAACCCCTGCAGACTTCCTATAGAAGCTCACAAATGAGGTTTCTTGATAGCCAGACTTTGTGAAACTCTCTAGAAGGGTGTTAGGGACTCCTTAGGCCCCCTCTAAACCTTCCCGACCTCTTCCAAGCATTTCTCCTCATCGATCCACCCCTGCACAGTCATGACTAGTGAAAACCTATGCATGATGAAACTGACGACTTATTCAAAAATACAAAAAGATGTTTTCTTCACATAGAGGTAGTCTAGACACATGTATTTTACCTTCATAGAAGTAATGGAATCTCTTTCAGTAGCTTGAATTATCTTCTTTGCATCATTAGGACTAGTTGGTAGAATTAGGGTTTGCTATGGTTTGCGCTTTCCTTTAGTTTCTCAATTTCTTTTCGCAAAGAGATTAGCTTCCTTCAAGACTAGCTTCCATCCATCAGTAAACAAGCTTCTTCTCAAAGCTCATCGAAGTTGGATTGAGCCCCTAGCGGACTTGTTCCAGCTTACCAAGTGACAGCTGCGGCAAGAGCTAGTAGTTGTGCATACAACACCGTCGCTTCCAAGTGTGTTATGAACTACCGGGTTGATAAAAGTAAAGAAGGGAGTCCCCGGAGTTGCAGCATTATTGTTGCAATACTGGAGCTCACCACATTGTTTGGCGTTGTTGTCAGAGAAGCGTCAGAGTATTGGTGATTGTTGCTTTTCTTCTATTTCCTCCTACAACCTTCTACTAACTAGTTTATTTCATTCCCATTCTGCGATTTCGTTTCCGCAAAATTAGAGTAGACATTTCCTGCTTTCATAGATTAGCATTTCAATTCCACAAATTCAATTCAGCAAGTGTAGATTAGCATTTCAATCCCGCAATTTCGATTATGCAAGCATAGCTTAGCATTTCAATTCCGCGATTTCAATTCTGCAAAGTAGATTAGTCCTTTCCTGTTTTCATTTCCATTCCACATTTTCATTTAAGCAAGATAGTTAGTTGGAGTTCAATCTATTTTAGTTTTGTAGGTACCAGCTGGGAAAAAACAAAAGTAACCAAAAGTCTTTCCATTTCATGCCTCATAGGAAGAGAGATAAAACCGGCAAATTCTTACCCAACACCCCCACCACATCTCTGAGTTAACCTTCTCTCTTCTCTGGTAACAGTGAGCCAGAAGAACCTATAGGTGAACCTCCTCAGATATACGAAGATCCTATAATAGAAGAAGAGTTAGAGAACGTTCCATCTAAAGCCATGGCTGAAAACCGAAACGGTAGAAGAGAAGATGAGAGAATAGAAGGTGCCTTTCCCATCCAAGAGATCAATGGAGACATGAAAATGAAAAACATAAGTCCCTCAGCTTTACCTCACTTCCATGGATTGACTACTGAAGACCCTGATACCTTCCTGTTTGAGTTTGTTGTCCTTTTCCAAACTTACGACTATGCTGAGGACGAGCAAAAGTTGAAACTCTTTCCCTCTACCCTCAAGGACGCAACATTACGCTAGTTCATGGGGTTACCTGGAAATAGTATCACCACTTGGGCTCAGACGCAGCAAGCTTTCAATACCAAATACCGGGACTACTGTAGGTCCAAGGAAACCAAGGGAGAAATATTTCGAATGACCATGGGAAGTGATGAGTCTTTAGAAGATTACAAGGAAAGGTTCCAACTTAGTTATAAATGGGCCAGGTACACACTTGACCCAGAATCTCTGAAGCTGGTTATGCTCCGAGGAGTCCCTGAAGACCTTCTAGACACCCTTCACATGCTGGCTGGAGAGGACATCTACCAACTACCTTATGAGGACATAAAGATCGTGTTTAGAAACCATTCTAGGGCGGCCCGGAACATGGGTAGGGGGAATCCTCTTTCGGCTAGTACCACCTTCTCCAAGCATGAGTTTCCTAACCAGATGGAAGACCTCAAAAGTGAGATGAGATAGACTATTGCCATGCAACTTGATACCTTCCGAATTCAGCGAAAGAAAGAGGAAGTTGAGAGGGCTTTGGCCATTTTTTGTCCTAGATGCACGAGGAAGCATCCTAAGAATGAGTGTCCATTGCACTCAGTAGAGGTATGTTTCATTTGTGAGGAAGACCACCCCACCAACCAATGCCCTACCTTGCCTGGATTTAAAGCCATGTAGCTAGGGACTGAGGCGGCTACTGAACCTCTCTACTTCCTCAACCAAAGGAAGCCACATGGGCCGAGACCTTACCAACAGGGGATGCAAGGGACATCCCAAGCTTATTATAACCCCAACCAACCCGCTCATATACCTTCTTGGGGCCCCCCTGCTCATCCTTCCTGGTCCGCACCTCCTCCATGGTCTTATCCATCTCCATACCATACTCAACCTACTCCTCATTCGTTTCACTCACATGCCTAGCCACAACCTTAGTGGAATGCACCTCAACTAGGGTGGAGGCCTCAATACAACCCTCCTCCCACCATTTTTCCTCCAGCACCGGCTCAACCGCAACCATTACCTCCTGCTCCTCCAAGACAACCCTAGATGCCTGCTCAACCGAACCCGAACCCCAACAATAGACAGGCCCAGTAGGTATATACTGGGGAGACAACATGCCCTACCTATGCTGTGGAGATCCAGGAGATCAACCTGCGATCTGGGAAGGTCCTTCCAGAGCACCAACCTCCTCCCCTAGAGGAGGAGGAAGAGAAACAGGAAAGTGAACCCAAAGCCATTCCACCCTTTCTTGAGCGACTCACAGTAACCACACAACCCGACCCATAAGAGACTGAGCTTCTGGTAGAACTCAAGCAATTGTGTGTGAAAATACCACTTCTCCAGGCCATAAAAGATGTACATATATACAACAAATTGATTAAGGAGAAGTGTTTCAGGCACCCAGGCAGGCGAAAGAGAGATGCCTCAACTATCAATGTCATAGGACAACTGTCCGATCTTATGTTGGGGCAAGTAATCTGTCCAAAGTATTTGGACCCGGGTAGTCCTGTAGTTGATGTTCACATCAATGGCACCATCATTGCCCACACCTTGATTGATCTAGGGGCCGCCATTAATGTGATGACCGGGGACATGATGCTTAATCTCAACCTTCAGAGTTCCTTAAGGAAGACCTCGACAGTACTGCAATTGGCAGACCGCTCCACCGTGACTCCCGAAGGGATTGTGGAAGATGTGTTGGTCTCTGTTGCCTCTTGGGAGTACCCTGCGGACTTCTTGGTCCTTCAGCCAAAGGCAAAACTCACTGGATATCCCCTCATTTTGGGAAGGCCTTGGCTAGCTACTGCAGATGCTTACATCAGATGTCGAGTAGGAAGCATGACCATAAAAAATGGGCCTATGTCCAAACAGCTGGTCCTATACCCTCCTTCCCAACCTCTGCTAGAACATGACTTACCCCTCTGGTTGGAAGAAGGAGATGAGGATGAGGTCTACTCTACACCATTATGCACAGTGGAGACCACCAGGGGAGGTCCTCAAACCGAGGATGATTTGATTGAGATCTTAATCCAAAATCCTCCTCCTAGTGCACTGTCCTTAGAAGAGTTGGTGGAAGATACCCAAGCCAGTGCTTTAGTGAACCTCTGTGTGACTGACCCGACCTCTCCCAGAGTTAAGAATGTGGAGTTTGGCCCTGAAAGAACTTTAAATATCAACTCCTCTCTCTCTCCCTCTCAGGAAAAAGAGCTATGTAGCCTCTTGAACTGCCATTTGGAGGGTTTTTCCTAGAGCTATAAGGAAATGAAAGAGGACTGTAAACTAGTCAGGCAACCTCAGAGGAGAATGAATCCAGCCCTTAAGGACATTGTAAAAGAAGAATTGCAAAAATTGTTGGATGCAGGATTCGTCTACCCCATCTCGGACAACGAATGGGTTTCCCCTCTGGTGTTGGTACCCAAAAAAAATGGGAAGTGGAGAATCTGTGTAGACTACAGAGAGCTGAACAAAGCCACCAAGAAAGACCACTTCCCTTTGCCTTTCATAGGTCAAGTGTTGGATGGAGTGGTAGGAAAGAAGTATTTCTCTTTCTTAGATGGGTTCAGTGGGTATAATCAGATCCAAATCAGCCCGAAGGACCAAGATAAGACCACCTTCACTTGTCCATGGGGTACCTTTGCCTACCGAGTCCTTCCCTTTGTGTTATGCAATGCTCCTTCCACTTTCTAGAGAGCTGTACTGAGCATCTTTGCCGAGCTGGTTCATGATTCAGTGGAAATCTATATGGATGACTTTACACCTTATGGGTCTAACTTCAAAGAAGCCTTGTCCAACCTGGGAAAAGTTTTAAGCAAGTGCATTGAGATGAACCTGTTGTTAGAAATAATACTGAGAGGGGGGGTGAATCAGTATTATTAAGTCAAACATTCCTTTTTCAAAACAAATGATATACGCTACTTCAAATAGATAAACCCGCATATATACGCAACTATGCAGAAGGAAACTCACGTATACAAAGCTAACTTTTAATTTTATTTATCTTGAAGAAGATTGTTAATGTCTATTGCAGAATCAAATAACTAGTAGCCAGAGACAGTAAAATAGAGCAGAAAGAAAATCACGCACAAGAACACAAGATATAAGGTGGAAACCCAATGTGGGTGGAAACCACCTGCTGCAGTTCGTCTCTATCTTCTTTTAAATTAGAAACTTCTTTAAAATGTATTGGTGCAGTCCTTTACCAGTACGTAGGCTGCAACCTACAGAGAGCTACAACCCTCTCTCTTTTTCTAGCTTCTCCTAAAGGGAGCTACAACCCCCTTTAGCTCTTGCACTAGCCAAGAAACTAGTACGTAGGTGCTGGCCTACAGAAGGCTACAACCTTCTCTTTCTTCTAGGTACCACATTTCATAAATTTTCAGACTGGATCCATAAACATCAATCAATCATCAAGAATGAACCAATCTCCTTTCCACCAATTAGATCTGAATCAAGTAGATACTTCTCTGGCAGTTGTACCCAAAACACAGTACTAGAAGCCACACACCAAACACTGAACCCATAACACAACAACAATAAATAGAAGAAGCTAGATCACTACTTAAAGTATATATGCTATTTCAATAACCTGCAACATGCGTGCATACGCTTTTGTGTCTGGAACAACCTACGTATACGCTGTTTTCATTCAATGAACCAGCGTGTATATGCGCCTTTGCTTCACTGAACCTGCGTACAGATCTATAAAGGATAATTCGTTCTTTCAGATATTCAAAAACACTAATTAACCCATATTATCAGTGTTATAGATCAAGCAAGCACCACATATAACAGACCAAAATCATATAAAGATATTATCATTCAAGCGTAAAGATTATGACCCAACAATAGAACTTATCCTTCTTCTTTGCGCTAAGGTTCCTCCTTTATTCAGATCCAGATCTGCACCATAAACCAATTACCAGCATTCAGATCTACCACTTTCTCAGATATTCAATGATAATTCAAATCATCATTTGCCACAAGATCTCCTTCCTCTTTTATAGTCTTAGGCCTTCCACAATACCATGGTCCAAAACCATAACATTTCAATACCATGAACCCAAAACTAGGGATCAACACATCTGACGAGACGCCGTGGTCCAAAAAAATAGGTTCAAATCCCAAGGACTAACTACCATGGACCAAGAGTAAGTTCCCCAACATATACGCGCTTTTGTAACGTATAACTCGCGTGTATACGTGTCTTCGTCTAGATGAACCTGCGTATATGTCTTTTTCTTCTTTCTGAGTGCTTGAACTGAGATCTGCCACTAGAGTAAGTTTCCATCAAGTACAACACCTATACCATAGTACCAAACCAGAATCATAATGCCAACAATCTCCCCCTTCAGACTTGATGGCAACACCAAGATTCCTCTTTCATTCTCCCCCTTTGTCATCAAGGGCAAAGGGTTGTGCTCCTCCTGAGTACATGCTAAAATCTCTGCCCTGTTGTGCTGACCATGCTCCCCCTGACTGTAGGCAAGATCTGCAAAAGATGTTCTTCAAGACGAACTATGACATATACATCATAAAAGACCTTCCTATCACCAAAAGACTCAATACATACATCCTTCACCCAACCAAGTGGGGATACATCAAAAAATTACATATGACAACCAAGTATAGTGGGGAAACCAAAATGGGTTGTTACATGACCTTGACACCATAAAAAAATATACATGACATAGAGACGAAATATATAGAGAAAGACTTATGAATGTCACCAATAACTGATAGTAGCAATATTTGTCAATCATCATTTCAGATCAGCGACCATGATTACCTTCCATTCTCCCTCTGCAATTGTTCCTCCAACAACAGCTGCGAACCAGAACCAAAAGCTTCTAAGACAATGCCAACAATGCATCATTAGAAGTTTATCTGCTCCCCCTGAACCAGTGCCAGATGATCTCTTTCAGACCTATATCAGAAAATTTCCAACCAGAGCCTGTCCCTTCTGATATCCATCAAACCTACATATACGCGACTTTCTCTACACAAACTGGCGTATGTACGCGGATCCTCCTCAGGAAACTCGCGTACACTCCTTTTTCTCTGAAACAGACAAGTTTAATAGCAAGATGATGCATCAACTACTCCCAGCTTCTATCTGAGATATTCAAAAGTTTCCCTGGGTAGTGGTTTGGTGAGAATATCAGCAACTTGCTCCTTAGAAGGAACATACTCCAATTTGACCTTTTGTTCCAATACTTGTTCCCGGAGAAGGTGATAGTTGATCGGTATATGTTTGGTGTTTGAATGCATGACTGGGTTCTTTGAAATGCTGATTGCACTTGCATTATCACATAAGATGGAGATAGGTGGTGTACAAGTGATCTGAAAATCCTGCAAGGTTTGCATCATCCAAAGGATTTGAGTGCAGCAAGATGCAGCTGCCACATATTCCACTTCAGCTGTAGATAAAGCAATCGAACTATGTTTCTTGCTGAACCAAGATACTAATCTGGAACCCATAAAGAATGCACCACCAATTGTGCTCTTCCTGTCATCCACACTTCCGACCCAATCTGCATCTGTATAAGCATGAAGTGTGAGATCTGGATCTCTAGGATACCATAAGCCATAGTTTTGAGTTCCTTGAAGGTACTTAAATATTCTCTTCACTGCCTGAAGATGAGTTTGCTTTGTATTTGCCTGAAATCTTCCAACTATTTCCACTGCATGCATGATGTCTGGTCGGGTACCTGTCAAATAAAGTAGACTTCCAATCATGGATCTATAGGTTGGTTGATGCACTGCTACTGTTTCATCATTTGCACTGAGGCTGCATCCTGTGACCATGGGGGTACATACTGGTTTTGCATCTTCCATGCCATATTTCTTCAAGATCTGCTTGAGATACTTGGTTTGAGACAAGAAGATCCCGC
>APFE030705201.1:0-11494 GCA_000404065.3 Pinus taeda | reverse complement strand
CCAAAGATAATATCATCTACATACACAACAAGTATTAGCAATTTGTCATTTTCAATTTTTATATAAAGATTGCTATCTGCTGATCCTTTTGAAAATCCTTGTTGATGAAGATATTTCTCCAAACGATAGTACCAAGCCCTTGGAGCTTGTTTAAGACCATAGAGAGCCTTTTTTAGTGTGCATACAAGATTTGGATCATTTCCAAGAATGAATCCATCTGGTTTCTCAATGTACACTTCTTCTTCTAGGTCTCCATTCAGAAAGGCTGATTTCACATCCATTTGGAATACTTTGAACTTATGAAAAATTGAGAGAGCAAGGAACATTCAGATGGCTTCAAGTCTAGCAACAGGAGCAAAAGTTTCTTCAAAATCTATTCCTTCTTGTTGAGCATACCCTTTGCAAACAAGTCTGGCCTTGTTTCTAATAACCTCCCCATTTTCATCAACTTGTTCTTGAAGATCCATTTTGTTCCTATGACATTGTTATCTTTTGGTCTAGGAACCAACTCCCAAGTGTTGTTCTTTTCGATTTGTTTAAGTTCTTCATCCATTGCCTTGACCCAGAATTCATCTTTGCAAGCTTCTCTTACATTTTGTGGTTCAGTGGAGGAGAGTAATGCCAAATAGCTTGAAGCTTCTGCAATTGTTCTTCTTGTTTGTATGCCAACCTCCTTTTGCTCCAAAATTTGTGATTCGAGATGATTCTTTTGAACATACCTAGAAGGTGTCTTTTCTTTCATTTGTTCCTCTGGCTCCTCATGGGTTTCTTCTTCATGGGTCTCTTCTTCATCATCAGTCTGATTTGGAGAGTAGTCTTCATCCTCTTCGATATCTTCATGATTTACTTGCCTAGGGATGTATCCTTTTTCATCAACCACCACATCATTGCTGTCAACAATTCTTCCAAATCTTTCATTATAACACTTATATGCTTTGTTGTAGGGAGAATAACCAAGGAGAATTCCTTCATCAGCTCTAGGTTCGAGTTTGCCAAGTTGTTCATCAGTATACTTAATATAACATTTGCTCCCAAAACTTTTGAAATGCTTTACCGAAGGAGTCTCACCATACCATAGCTCATGCGGAGTTTGAGTGTTGTTCACTCGGACAATTGTTTTATTGAGAATAACAACCGCGACATATGCAGCTTCACCCCAGAAGGTTGCAGGAGTTCCAGACTCATCAAGCATAGTACGAGCCATTTGTTGGATTGTTCTGTTCATCCTTTCCACCACTCCATTTT
The DNA here is from genome assembly GCA_000404065.3 of Pinus taeda. Classification (NCBI taxonomy): domain Eukaryota; kingdom Viridiplantae; phylum Streptophyta; class Pinopsida; order Pinales; family Pinaceae; genus Pinus; species Pinus taeda. The sequence continues at coordinate 10,249 of APFE030705201.1, read as the reverse complement.
GCTGAGGAGTCCTAGCTGTAGAGAATTCCCTTCTTATTCCATGTTCTTCACAGAAGTCGAAAAATTCATTTGAGGTAAACTCCCCACCTCTGTCTGACCTGAGGCACTTAATTTTGTAATCTGATTCATTTTCAAACAGTGCTTTGAAGGATTGGAATTTTTCGAATGCTTCGTCCTTGTGCTTCATAAGTCCTAACCAAACCATCCTGGAGAAGTCTTCAATGAATAATATAAAGTATTCTTCTCCTCAAGGTGACCTTTTCCTAAATGGACCACATACATTTGTATGGACTAGCTCAAGAGGCCTGCTGGCTGATCCTTCCTTCTCAGGGAAGTTAGTTCTAGTTTGCTTACCAAACTGACATGATTTGCATATGGTGCTGTCTAGAATTTTGATGTCTGGAAGACCACCAACTGCCTGGTATTTGCATGATTTCCTTATTTGTGAAAAGCTTAGATGCCCCAACCTCCGATGCCATAACTAGTGTTCATCATTCTTGCTCAAATAACATTGTTGTTCTCCTTCTTCAAATATGTATAGATTATTTGGAGTTCTTCTGCCTTTCATTACTGTTCTTCCTGTATCAAGATCACGAACACTACACCCATTTGATCGAAATATTACCTCGGTTCCATTATCGCACATCTGACTCACACTCAATAGTTTATGCTTCAAGCCATCAACATACAAAACATTTCCAGATTTGACCTTTTCTTTCAGCTGAGCAGTTCCTTTTCCTTTTATGGCTGTAGGGGTATCATTTCCAAAAGAAACTTTCTTTCCCTTTTCTAAAGCAGTATATGATTCAAGTTTTTCTTTATCACCTATCATATGCTTCGAACATCCGCTGTCAATGTACCATTGATTTTCCTGTCCTTCTGCATATAAAGTTATCCCACATCTTTCTGGCTGCGGTTCCTTCATCCTCCATGTTTTGGCACTTTAGGTTTGTTCCTTCTGAGTTGTCTTCCAAAACCTACTCCTTCATTTAGAATCTTCATGACCAAAATTATTACAAATAGAGCATTCAATTTCACTTTCAAGGGCAGAAAATTTGTTATAGGTCCTCTTCGTGATTGCAGTCATACTTCTTTATTTTTGAGCTTCTCTAGTCATGATTGTTTTATAGGCAACACATTAAACTGCTTTGTGACCAAATTTATGGCAAGAGAAACACTGGCCATTGAAGAAATTCCTACGACTATCCTCCAACCGATTGTAGTTTCTACTGACAGCCATTCTTGAAGAAAATTGTGAAGATTTTACCTGTGGCTGGTTGTAGCTTCTATTTGTCCTTAAGGTAGCATGCCCCAGATTTCCTTGATAGTCTTCGTTTGTTCTTGAGGAAGACTGTCCCTGATTTACCTGATGATTTCTATTATACCTTTGCTCGCTCCTTCTTGCTGCATCAAGATAACTTTTGGAGGTGGAAGCTTGAGATGCTTCTCCATTATACCCCAGACCTGTCTTGATTAGAGGGGAACGTTGCACATTGATAATGTCATCCAGAGTTTCAGATCCTTTAACAAATTTAAGATTAAGGGCCTTTGTTTTCTCAATTTATTTTCTAAGGCCAACAATTTCACATTCTAACTTCTCAAGAGATTTTTCCTTTTCATCAAGTTGAAATTGCAGAGTATCAATGATCATATTCTTTTATTCTAAACATGTTTTGAGTCTAGAAATCTCTTCATAAAAGCCATCCACATCTATAGCATCCATATAATCATCATCTTCAAAGGCCATTAAAAGTTTCTAGTGATTACCTCGTTCATATTCATCTCTATTTGATAGTCCATCACTATCTTCATGAGTGTAATAGTTTTTCTTATTTGCATTTTCTTTCTTGTTCCATCTAGCAGGTTCCTTCCCCTTGTCAATCTTATCCTTATGAGGACATTTGGCCGCATAGTGACCTACTCTTCAATAGGCAAAACATTTGAAAGGTAACTTACCTCTGAATCTTCCAGTACCCCATTGAAGATTTCTGACAAAATTTGATTCTTCTTCTTCTTCTGACACGTGTCCTGACTCATAGTATCCTCCTTTGCCTGAAGCCTTGAAGTTAGCTACTCTCCTGTCTGATGGACCTCCTTTCCTCATTTCATAAGCAGTTAGAATTCCGTGCAGCTGTGACATTTTAAGATTTTGTAGATTCTCCTTTTCCTCTATAGCAGAAACTTTAGATTCAAATCTAGAGGACAGAGATCTTAGAACTTTTTCAACCACAACAGCCTCTTTTATTTCTTCACCCAAAATTTTCATACAATTAACAATCTCATCGATGAGAATAAAATAATTAACCACACTTTCATCATTATACATCTTCAGATTTTCATACTGAATCCTAAGGGTTTGAAGTTTTGCTCGTTTTACCTTATCATCTCCTTCATAGCTCAGAACAATCTTGTCCCATATCTCTTTTGCAGATTTAAACTGCATTACATTGACAAATTCTGAGTGAGATAGGCATCCTAATATAGTATTGACCGCCTTTGCATTTGTTTCATGTTTCTTCTTCTCAGCCGGATCTGTAGGAGTTGCTGATGGAAAAGTATACCCTGTATCTATGATATCCCAGACTTTTGTACCAAGAGATTGAAGATAGGTAGTAACTCTTACCTTCCAATACACGAAGTTTGTACCATCAAAAATCGGTGGGCTGATTGATGCTTCCCTCTCGTAATTGCTCATGATGATAGATCTTCCTTCAAGCGATCAAGCTTCTTCTGAAGGACCTGCTCTGATACCAATTGTTGGAAATAAAACTGAGAGGGGGGGTGAATCAGTATTATTAAGTCAAATATTCCTTTTTAAAAAAAAATCATATAGACTACTTCAGATAGATAAACCCGCGTATATACGCAACTATGCAGAAGGAAACTCGCGTATACAAAGCTAACTTTTAATTTTAATTATCTTGAAGATGATTGTTAATCTGTGTTGCAGAATCAAATAACTAGTAGCCAGAGACAGTAAAATAGGGCAGAAAGACAATCACACACAAGAACACAAGATATAAGGTGGAAACCCAATGTGGGTGAAAGCCGCCTGCTACAGTTCGTCTCTATCTTCTTTTAAATTAGAAACCTCTTTTACAATGTACTGGTGCAGTCCTTTACCAGTACACAGACTGCAACCTACAGAGAGCTACAACCCTCTCTTTTTTTCCATCTTCTCCTAAAGGGAGCTACAACCCCCTTTATCTCTTGCACTAGCCAAGATACTAGTACATAGGTGTTGGCCTACAGAAGTCTACAACCTTCTCTTTCTTCTAGGGACCACGTTTCATAAATTTTCAGACTGGATCCATAAACTTCAATCAATCATCAAGAATCAACAAATCTCCTTTCCACCAATTAGATCTGAATCAAGTAGATACTTCTCTGACAGCTGTACCCAAAACACAGTACTAGAAGCCACACACCAAACACTGAACCCAGAACACAGCAGCAATAAACAGAAGCAACTAGATCACTACTTAAAGTATATACACTATTTCAATAACCTACAACATGCGTGCATGCGCTTCTGTGTCTGGAACAACCTGCGTATACGCTGTTTTAATTTACTGAACCAGCGTGTATACGCGCCTTTGCTTCACTGAACCTATGTATAGATCTATAAAGGATAATTCGTTCTTCCAGATATTCAAAAACACTAATTAACCCAGATTATCAGTGTTATAGATAAAGCAAGCACCACATATAACAAACCAAAATCATATAAAGATACTATCGTTCAAGCTTAAAGATTATGACCCAACAATAGAACTTATCCTTCTTCTTTGCGCTAAGGTTCCTCCTTTATACAGATCCAGATCTGCACCATAACCCAATTACAAGAATTCAGATCTACCACTTTCTCAGATATTCAATGATAATTTAGATGATCATTTGCCACAAGATCTCCTTCCTCTTTTATAGTCTTAGGCCTTCCATAATACCACGGTCTAAAGCCATAACATTTCAATACCATGAACCCAAAACTAGGGATCAACACATCTGACGAGACGCCATGGTCTAAAACAATAGGTTCAAATCCCAAGGACTAACTACCATGGACCAAGAGTAAGTTCCTCAACATATACGCGCTTTTGTAATGTATAACACGCGTGTATATGCGTCTTCGTCTAGATGAACCTACGTATATGTCTTTTTCTTTTTTCTGAGTGCCTGAACTAAGATCTGCCACTAGAGTGAGTTGCCATCAAGTGCAACACCTGTGCCTTAGTACCAAACCAGAATCATAATGCCAACACCTGTCCCTCAGCCCTAAAAAATGTGAATTCGTGATGACTGAAGGGACCATGTTAGGTGATACCATTTCTCACCAATGATTACAGGTGGATCCTAACAAAATTGCTATCATCAAAAAGGTTCCACCTCCTCAGAAGGTAAGAGATGTTCGGAGTTTCCTAGGCTTAGCGAGATATTATAGAAGATTCATCAAAGATTTCAGTAAGCTAGCCTCGCCATTGTTTGGCCTCCTAGGAAAAGATGTCGAGTTTAAATGGACTGAAGATTGTCAAGGGGCTCTAAATGAGTCGAAAGATAAGTTAGTGTCCGCCCCAATCTTGAGAGGCCCAAACTGGGCCCTACCTTTCCACATCCACACTGATGCCTCGAACACAGCCATAGGGGCAGCCTTAGGACAAGTTGAGGAGAAACTTCCATATGCCATATACTTTGTCAGCAAAAACCTGTCCAAGGCAGAAATGAACTATACTGTAACTGAGAAAGAGTTCCTGGCCATGGTCCATTCCCTGAACAAGTTCCGACACTACATCACTGGCTATCAAACATTTTTACATACTGATCATGCTGCAATTAGATATTTAATGAATAAGCCTGATGTAAATGCTCGTATCATTAGATGGTTACTTTTGTTGCAGCAGTTTGATTTGACTATCGTTGACAAACCGGGTAAAGAAAATGTTGTTGCTGACTTCTTGTTTAGATTGGATTTGCCTGCAGGTGAAGAAGGAACAGTGGATGACCAGATGCCAGATGAACATCTGTTTGCTATTTCAGTACTCTCTCCATGGTTTGATGATATAGAAAACTACTTGGTCTCAGCACAGTTCCCTCTGCATCTATCCTCAAAGGAGAAGAGCATAATCATGAGGAAGAGTGCCCCATTCACTTGGATCGGGGGAAACCTGTTCAAACTTGGCCTCGATCAGATCTTGAGGCATTGTGCTAGGGAGGAGGAAGTCTTTGACATCCTCCTAACCTGTCACGATGGACCCTGTGGAGGCCATTTTGCAGCAAAGAGGATTGCCTTCAAAATTATACAGGCAGGCTACTATTGGCCCACTCTTCATCAAGATGTCAGAAGATACATCAGCCAACGTGATCGATGCTAGAGGATGGGGAAACTGATCCCAAGGGATGAAATGCCTCTTCAACCTCAAGTGACTCTCGAACCATTTGAGAAGTGGGGAATGGCTTTTGTGGGTCCTATCAACCCTCCTTCGAGGCAAAGGTCTTACATCATTGTGTGCATAGACTACCTGACAAAGTGGGCAGAAACCAAGGCAATCAAAGTAGTGATAGAAGAAAAGATGGTTGAGGTTTTAAGAGGAAACATATTCTACAAATTTGGCTACCCAAGAGAGTTAGTCACCGATCAAGGAAGCCAGTTCACCTCCAACTTAATTGAAGACTTGCTCGCTCATCACAAGATCAAGCACAGGACTTCCACCCCATATCATCCTCAAGCAAATGGGCAGGTGGAAGTCACAAATAGAGCATTAGAAGGGATTTTGACTAAGGTGGTGAGTAGCAGCAGAAAGGATTGGGAAGATCGCCTGGTTGAGGCCACTTAGGCCTACAACACCACTTGGAATACCACAACCAATTTCACATCTTATGAGCTGGTCAACGGGAAGAAAGCTTTGTTGTCAATCGAGTTCGAGTACAACACATTAAGGATGTCAGCTCAGTTGGACCTAGATCTCAGCCATGCTCAACGTGAAAGGTTATTGCAGCTGAATGGGTTAGATGAACACCGAATGCAGGCCATCCTCCACTCAGAAGTGGTTCAACTTCAGAGGAAGATATGGCATGACCGGCACCTTAATGAAAAAAATTCCACCAAGGAGATTGGTTGTTGCTGTATGACTCCAGATATAAGGATTTGAAAGGCAAGCTGAGGACAAGATGGCTAGGACCATATGCAGTGGAGAAGTGCAATGACAATGGTTCCATCCTTATCCAGATCATTGATCAAGAATCCATCCCCATGTTCGTCAATGGGCATAGAGTGAAGATCTACAGGAAACCCCTTTCGAAGTAGGAGTTCATCGAAACTGTGGAAAAATCAGTGTTGGTAATAGAGAAGGGTTTTGCCTCTGTTCTGGCCACACCTTGAGCATCATCAAATATATATAATATAGTATATAATATAATAATAATAATAATATAATAATAATAATAATAATAAAATATCCTTGGGTGAAAACCTCATTGAGGCGACCCTGTTGTCTCTTGGAAAATAAAGAATTGGAATAAAAGGACCCTTGGGTGAAAACCTCTCTGAGGCACCCAAGGTAGATAGTAGGGGTGAAAACCTCTTGGAGGCACCCCTACTGTCTCTCTCTCTCAAAAAAAAAAAAAGGAAAAAAGAAAAAAAAAGAAGAAGAAGAAAGAAACAAAGAAAAAAGAAGAAAGTTTAATCCCTGAAGAATTGTTGTAGGTTGCAGGAATACAGTGCAGAAAGGAGGCCTCCCAAAACAAGGACAAGGGTCCCTACCAAGTTACCAGGCATCCTCACATACACTCCCTCCATGGACACTCATTTTTTTCAGGATTCGGACACAATCTGGTTGAGGTTCAACCTTCTATAGGAAGTTTCAAGACTTTCTACAGGAAGTTCTGCATTTCTACAGGAAACATCTTGTAGAGCCTTTGGGCAGGCCAGAATCGATTCTGGAGGGGGATTTGAAGCTTGAAATCTGTTGATGAGGCATGCAACCACTCTTTTCTTCCATACTCCACTTGTTTCATCTCCTTCCACCACCATTGCAAAAATCTGGTTGAATATTCCTGCACAGTCATACAAGAGTCCTGTTTCCTCAGATTAAAATTTGTTTTTTCAAAGTGACAAATCAAGCATGCAGAGGCTCGCACACTTTACTTGTCAAGGCTCCATCAGGACCCTTCATCTGTGGATGCAACCTTGTTTGTTTCAGCATGCATCCCAGGAGGAGAAACGGCTACAGGATGTCCTACAGGAATCTTGTAGCAGCTGATCCGGCTGGAGCACATACTATGGAGACACCAGCAGCTCAAATCAAACGAAGCCGGTGCATGCAGCATTTACCACCAGAGGGTCGGGTCCCGAAGTCTTGTATCCAGCATTAGCCAATGAAAAAGGAGCTCCAACACTTGTGCATGAAGCAGCAGTAAGCAAATCCAGCATTCCATGTCTCGAAGCCTACAAGACATGTCCACAGCCACATAGGTAAGTGTCTAACCTTATTCATCGAATTGCATGAACTATACTCTAAAATTTGCATGACTGTGAAATGGGCGGATTGAACAAGTTTGGTGTCCAGTCAACTGGCCACCCACAGCCAGTTGGATGGCCTCATGGGATCTGAACGAGCTCGATTATGCCAAAGAGACGGGCAGTTGACACGTGGGAAGTATCCAATCGGGGAGAATCGACAGTGTGACAGAAATGGCGGCGGTGAATGGCAGAAGGAAGGATTTGGCGGTCAGAGACACACCGAAGAATGATGGCTGTGACGTTGGCTAATGGATTGGCCTGGAGAGATCACCCCTGCGCCATGAATTGCGCAACAATTCAAATTGCCCAGTCGAATAACTCAAGGTGAACCACTATCATTCGCACTTGCAACCGTTTTTGTAGTAGAGTACGCATCCTCCTCCTCTGTAAGTTGTTATCCCGAGCTTCTCAACCTATTCCAACGTCCTTCTACGTCTTAGACTTGCCCAGAACCACCATGACGTCCTCTAGAAGCCGGAAAAGCTTTCTACATTAAGGTGCACTACAGGAAACCCGACATTATAAAAGGGCCTAGACTGTCTACGTCGAGGGTGGAAATTCTCAGAGAGGTAGGCCCGAACACACCATTCCCATGCATGATATTTTAAAAGGTGGTGAATTCGAAATGCTGGGGTAGAAAAAAATTAAAACCAAGTCTGTCTATGAATTCAAATAGCAGGTTACTTGTGGTTGCATGAAATTGTCTTCGTTGGTTTGCATCCAAGATTTTCTCCACGAGTCCTGAGGTAAATTCCTCCTGTAGAGAAGTTGCGACACTGTCAAGGCTAACCAATGAAAAAACTGTGAATTTTACATGATTATATGTATGCTGGAAATTTAACTCTGCACTCTGTTTAGGGAAACCTGAGTCGCCCTTCTGTACACGGGCAGTCGAGTTTTAAAACAGGGGAATTGATACGAAGTGACCTGGAGATACTGTTTTCAATGTTCTGAGGAGGAAACACACATAAAATTCCCTTTATGCTCAAAGCGCAAGCCAAAACAGAGTATTTTTCACCATGCCAAGAGGGTTTATCAGAAAGGAACCCTCGGACTCCAAGAAACTTCGAGAAACTCCTGAGGTGGTAGACTTATTTTCCCGTGCAAACTGGATGACCTTCTGTGACAAAATTCAAGGTCACGATGATGAAATAACAGAGAATTTCCTAAGGTCCTTGAAGCCTAAATCAAAGACACTAGCCACTGTCAACTTTAGAGGGTTGACCCTAAAGCTCACCCCACAACTCATTAGTGGAGTCACTGATCTACCAATGGGGGTACCCTGGGATAAAGAGGAGAGGAAATTGGGCCAAAAGGCTAAAAAGGAATTCTTCTTACCAGACGAACAGTTTTTAGATGATAAGAATGGGGTCCGGAGAACTAGCCTACAGCCATTTTGGAGCGAAGTCAGCCTTCAAATTATGAAATATATTACCTGTGAGGGGCAGTTCAGCATCGTATATGGTTATCACTTCCATTTGCTAACTGAACTCAGGCACCAAATGGATTTGGCCATAGAACAAAAGTTGAGCATCCCCTACTTCCTCCTGCAATCCTTGATTGAGTGTGCCACAAAGCTGAGGGAGGGGACACCAGACCAGCTGGCCCATCATGGGCTTATCAAGCTCTTAGTAGAAGATGCACTCCATACCTACACTGTCCCTCTCTCCTGGGAGATTTTTTGAAATATGTCTAAGGATGATGACATCTGAATTTTGGTCGAGGAACTCACTTCCTCCAGCAGCGAGGAGAAGGAGCACATTGAGGCAGAAAAGAAAGCCAATGGTTAGGAAACCCCAGGAAAACCACCAAAGCAAGGACAAAAAGAGACACGAGAGAAAGGCCAAACTGCTGAGGCCAAAACGGTGGGTGGAAAAATGACACAAACACCCAGGGAGAAGAGATTACAGAGCAGGGCAGAAAGGACTGAAAAAGTCCAAGCAAGTGAAGGCACACCTAAGGCAGCCACAACCAAGCTAAAGGAAAAGGCAACCCCAGCCAAGCAGGCCAAAGCAATGCCAACTGGTTCTACAGGAAGCCAGAAGGCCATTTCTACAAGAAGTCCAAAAACTGCTTCTACAAGAAGCCAAAAACCAGTCAGCACAGGACTTTCTACAGGAAGTCTTAAAAAATGGCAAGGGAGGGAAGAATCTCCTGAGATTCTAGCTAGGGAGGTAGCAGCTATGTTGGCCGCCCTCAACACATCTCCAAAGCAGAAAGAAAAGCGGAAGAGGGAGCCTTCCATGTAGTTTAAGGTGAGAAGAAGCACAAGGATTAAAACTGGTAGACCAAAGGAGAAACATTCCAAAGGACAAATTACAGTTGAAGACACCCCATCCAAACAAAATACATCCATAACATATGAGCGGGGAAGCCCGAAGACATCCACATGGAAGGAAAGGATGGAGAAATTGAACTCGGAGGCCTCTCTACAGGATGCAAGGCTGCTCTACAGGAAACATTGGCTAGGCTGAAAGAGGCCGAAAAGATGGAAGAAAAAGAAGCCAAGCCATCACAGGAGGAAGAGAAGGCTGATACCATCATGGAACCAAGACCCTAGCCCAGCCTGGGCTCTTATTATAACTTCTTAGAGGTCAGGAAAATCATTCCTCAAAAATTCATAGTGCCACTTTTCCTAGCACTAAAGGAAGAAAGAGTAAGGACCCACACTTGGATGAAGATCGCTAAATCCAAGGGGGTGGCAGAGATAGGCCCTCTAGAGGAAAAGCTCAA
>APFE030705192.1:0-16359 GCA_000404065.3 Pinus taeda | reverse complement strand
AATTCTAACTGCTTATGAAATGAGAAAGGGAGGTCCATCAGATAGAAGAGAAGCTGCTTTCAAGGCGTCAGGCAAAGGAAATTATTATGAAGCAAGTCACGTACCAGAAGAAGAAGAAGAAGAATCAAATTTTGTCAGAAATCTTCAAAGGGGTTCTGGAAGGTTCAGAGGTAAGTTACCTTTTAAATGCTTTGCTTGTGGAAGAGTAGGTCATTATGCTGCAAAATGTCCTTACAAGGATAAAGGAAAGGAACCTGCTAGATGGAACAAGAAACAGGGTGCAAATAAGAAAAGCTACTACACTCATGAAGATAGTGATGGTCTTCTGAATGGAGTTCGGATTTTCCACAGTGTTCATGTTTTGTGGTCGACGTTTCGAGTCTGCACCTAGACTCATCATCATGACAAATTTTGTGAGGAGAAAAGAAGTAAATTGGTAGGTATAAATATGAAAAAGGCAGGATGTGAAGACAAATGGCCGACTCTTTGTTTGCTCATTAATAATTTAATTATTTATTATTGTCATTTAAGTTTTTGTTTATAATTTAATCACTAAATAGTTATTCCAATTTTTGTATTAATATTGGTATTTAATAATTTGTCTTGTTTTATCATTATGAATTTATTATTAAATTATTTCTTATTAATTATTTTTTACGCTCTTTTTTTTTTTTGTTAGAACTTTTGATATTTGATTATGATGCTATTCATAATTGTTTTAAATGAAACTCTATTTATATTGTTATATAGGTTTATATATTATGTCTTCTTATAAATTAATATTTTAATTATTGTTATTAATACCTATTTGTTAATTTTAGTTAATTTATGTTAGTATTGTTTTTATTGTTATATAAAATTTATTGTTTTTTGTGTTTATTTATTATTGGTCTTCTTAATGTTATTCTAATCTTTAATACTTTTTAGCTCATATTTATTATTTACTATTAGCTATAATAACTAATGCTGGATGATATTCTAATGAAATCAATATATTTTAAATGATAGTTGCTTATCTATATTGTTCTTTATGCTATTTACTATGATATTTATTAAATGTTCCTCTATATATACTTATTATTATTATCTATTATGATTTATATTTATTTTTGTTTGATGATTATGTTATCCCTATTTAATATTAATATTATTATTGCTTTTATTATTTATATATACCTATAGTTATAATTTGCTACTTCTATTATAATAAAGTGTTTTTATCATTCTTATTTCATTCTTTTTAGATGTTTGTTCTTATTATTTATATTATAGAAATTATTAGGTTTATTATCCTAGATATTCTTTTCATGTCTAGGTCTCTAAAGAGCAGCATGTTTAATTTTATTATTATGATGGCAGGTCAAGAATTTCTAACATCGTTATTAAGATTATTTTCGGGGGTGAGAAAGGGGTTCCAATTTTTGCTAATTTCCATGCCACCATCCCTATTAAGGTTTTTAGGATGTTTAATGATTTCAATAGCTTCTCTAACCTTACGCTTGAATTGGTTTTCTACATTGGCAATGACTTTGGTGTCTTCTAAGCAAATATGATGATTAGTTTTACCTACATGCTCAGCAAGGGCTGAGGATCTGGTTCTTTCGTTACGGATGTCTGCACTATGCTCTTTGAGTCTAATCCTGACGGATCTACCGGCTTCTCCTATGTATTGATCCCCAGAAGAACACTTGATGATATAAACTCCTTTTTGCTGAAGATGCTCTTGGTTGTCCTTAACATATCTCATTCTTTGCTTAATGGTAGACAAGGGTTTGAAAGCAATCTTAAGATTTTTCTTATTGGGGATTTTAGCTATCTTGTCGGTGACTCCTTGGATGTAAGGAAGGTAGGCATTGGAGGTAGGGGTGTCTTTAGTCTTGTTTTTATTGTTATCAGATTTCACTTTTTGAATGGCTTTGTATATGTTTTTATTGTTGTACCCTAGGCTGGCAAAGGTTCTTTTAAGGTAAGAAATTTCTTCATCTGTATGGTTAATATCAGAGATTCTATAAGCTCTAGTGAAGAGGGTTTGTAGCACCCCCATTTTTTGGGCAGGGTGGTGATGAGAATCGGCATGAAGGTAGTTATCTGTATGGGCTTTCTTTCTAAAAACTTTGTGACCAATGGAACCATCCTTCTTTCTAATGAGGAGAATGTCCAAGAACGGAATGCAATTATTTTCTTCAACTTCCATGGTGAATTTGATGTCTTCAAACAAGCTATTGAGATGATCTAGGAACTTTCTTAGCTCATTCTTGCCATGAGGCCAATTGACACTGGTGTCATCCACAATCCTAACCCAGGAGTTGGGTTTTAATGGATATGAATCCAGCGCCTTCTTCTCGAATTTGTCCATGAAAAGGTTTGCTACGATAGGTGAGAGAGGTGATCCCATAGCGGCACCTGAAGTTTGTTCAAATATTTCACCCTGGAAGGAGAAGAAGGTTGAGCGAAGACAGATTTTGGCTAATTTTGTGGTCTGGGGATCTGCTACATCTTTAACTACCTGAATAGCTTCATCTAGGGGAATTTTGGTGAAGAGCTGGACTACGTCAAAACTAACGATTTTATCTCCTGGTTCTAGCTTAGTGTTTTTAATGTGATTTACAAATTGATTGGAGTCTTTAATGTAAGATCTAGTCTTGCCCACTAGCGGGGATAGAATGCCAGCGACGTACTTGGCTAGCTCATAAGTGGGAGACCCTATGGTGTTGACTATGGGTCTTAGGGGGGCTTCGTTTTTATGAATTTGAGGGGCTCCATAGATCCTGGGGGTGATTTCACTGTTAGGAGTCAATCTCTTTTTTATTTTATCATCAAGGTTGGTTTCTTTAATGGCTTTCTTTACGAGGTTGGAGATTTTGGATATGGGGTTTTTCTCTAGCTTTTTGTAGCTACCACTATTATATAGGTGGTCTTTCATTTTGTTAATATAATCTTCATAATCCATAACGACCGTGGCGCCTCCTTTGTCAGCCTTTAAAATGACAATGTCCTTATTATTTCTAAGACTTTTTAGGGCTTTAAGCTGGTCAGGGCTTAGGTTTCTTCTTGGGGGTTTGGCTTTTCTAAGAATAACATCGACCTCTTGTCTGATGAGCTCTTTGTCATCATCTTTTAGCGTCTTAATTCCATCTTCAAGGTTGCAAATGATTTCTTCATTGGGGATTTTGTTAGGGGCTAATGCAAAGTTTAGACCTTTGTTAAGGACCTCCACTTCTTCTTTCTTCAGCTCATAAGAAGATATATTGACTAATTTTTTATTATTCACGCTATTGTTCCTAAGGTTATTATCTATATTATCATTATCTACACTATTATTGTGAAAGGTGTTATTACACCTGCTCTCTATGCTTATTTTATCAATTTTATTACTAGTAAAGGGCTTATTAACCCATGATTTATTAGATTTGGTATTAGATTCGTACCTATGACTATGGGCGTTCTCCCAGCTACCTGTTCTCACCTCCGATGTGACTATTTCCTCCTCGTTGCAGCTTTTGGAACCTTCTGTATTGTCTTTATGCGTTGGGGTTATGCCTGCAACGTTATTGGTGTTAATTAACTGCTGATCAACTATATCACCGGAGTGTTCTGTCACAATCCTGTTGGTATGATGGCTAGCTACCGAGCTGGTTGTCTCTATGTCACCGCTTCCCTCATCTCTTCCGTAGTCATCATCAGTTAAATTAATATGAGAAGGGGTTATGCCGCATAGATGTGTTGCACGTTGTCCTGCCCTTACCTGTGCCATTTGCGTATGCGTATTCTTGTTTGAATGCGTGGAGGCTGGAGTAGAACCGATGGGACAACATGTTCCAATTCTACGCTGTCCCCTTCTTTGTATTTCCTTGCGTTTTAGCTGCATAACCCAATCTTTATCCGTTGTATTCATTTGGTTTGGACATACACAGCTTTCCTACAAATGAGAAATGGGAGGTTCATCATCCGCACCCTGGTAAAGTGCATCAGAAACCTGATGTGATAGGAATATAGACGAGAGAACCTTCCCTCATAGCTGAAGTACTTCATGATCAATTTCATGAGCGGAGCATATTCATCTTTCAAGTATCTGAATGGAAAGAATCTTGTGAGCTGCCTCAAGAATTTGGCCTTAATGTAAGGCTCATAATGTTGCCTATCCACCTTCTTTTTCTTGTGCCACTATTTTCCAACATTTGGTATGCCGGTTGCCACTGAGATAGTTTCGGGTGTCAATGTGAAGGTGACCGCAGCCAAGATAGAATGACCTCCATGTAGATGAAGCACAAAAAGACGAGCCAACTCATGATGAACTCTAACATTAGCCACCCTTTGACAAAATTCAAAACATGATAGATGTTGGAAGTATGACATGGCAAGAGAGCATGCCTGCAATTCAGTGAGGGTGGTTGGCTCATCCCTAACATGTTTTCCACTCTTGTGATGTCTCTTGGGAGCCTGTTCTTCCGAGGATGAATCACTTTGTGTCTCCATCTCATACTCTGATGAATGCTCAGATGCCATGATTGTTGTGTGTACTGTACTTGGGCCGCGCTTTGATGATGGTGTGAAACTAGGTGTTGTTGTGATATCTCTAAATATGAGGGGTTTCACAAGCAACTTGAGGCAATTTGGCACGATTTCGGGCCTTTTTGGGTGTGCGCCGCGTGCCAAACCCAGTGCGCCATGCCTGGTGTGTGCGCTGCGCCTGTTGAAATTTTTCACTATGGGGTGGCTCTGTGTGCGCCGCGCCTTGTGTGTGCGTCGCACCCCTCTGTGTGTGCGCCGCGCTCTGGAAAGCGACTCCCACTTCACTCCAGATGCATGCTAGCTCTCTCCAACACTTTGCTATGTTTCTCAATAACTTTGAGTAGCACAATAACTTTGATTTTGGTGGAAACTTGTATATAAAGACTTTGAAGTCATGGGTTAAATTTTTGCTTCTTCAAAAACCTATTTTTCTAATGTTATGTTTTGACACTTTTTCACTGACTTAAAGCAACACTGAATTTCACTTTTCCCTTTGAAATTTTAGCTCAAATGATGGAATTTTCGGCACTCTTTGCAGGGATTGCATGATAGGGAATTTGGCCACAAAAACCATAACTACACCTGAAGAAATCAAGTCACGACCTTTTTTTTTGAAAATTTTATCACCAATGACACTGTTTGACTTTTCTTCAAAACAGAGTTTTGAAGAACATTGGAAGTTTTGTCCACATGACGATGAAACTCTCTGAATCATAACTTTGTAAGGGCCTCACTCAAGGCTGCATGGCTTTATTGGACATGTTTGAAGACCAAATTGATTAATTCCTAGACCTAATGATGGAAAATGACTTTTGTCCATTAAAGGACCAGACCTTGACTGTGATGGACTTCAGTGATCATTGACAAGAGACCTAAGCCAGCAAGAGCCAGACATGAGGGGAAATGACTAGCATGACCTTTTCCATTAGAGTATGGCATGCGCATAGCGAAATGTAGCTGAGTGAATGGAGTGGAACTCCTAAAAATGAAATGCATAAAGATTTTTGATCTCTAAGGGAGGACTGACAAGATCGACTCTAAAATTGGCTCCAATGGGGGATGGTAGCTCCTTGGAGGTGCCAAGAATAGCAGATCTCTGGAAGAGCTAGATAGTGCCTTCGTCCATTGGGCTATGGAGTCATTATTTTGAGAAACAACATAGGACTTTGACTCATTTATGAAACTAAAATGACCAAACAAAATTGAATCAAACTTGACATTGAAATGACTTGAAGACTAACTTGACAAACTTTACCAAACTGAAATAAAAATGGTATTTACAGTGACAGTGGAAGCAGTGTTATTAACTCAGAAATGGTACTGCTTGAGCAGCCGACCATTGATCGGCCCTCCTGGACAATCTTCCCTGTTCATTTCCTTCAGAAGAAAGAAATTCTGACTCCGATATGCTGCAATCTTGAAAGGACCTTTCCAAAGATTCTCGAACTTACCGTGCTTACCCTTTTCCTCATTCCTTGCATCCCACTTCAGCACCACATCATCCAACTGAAATTTGTCTGCCTTTGCCTTTCTGTCATAAATTTTCTTGATCTTCTCTTGCAATTTGGATGTGTTCTTGAAAATTTCTTCTTCTGGTCTGTTGCAAGTGGACCATTTGATTTAACCTTCTCTGCATGGGATCTTCTTCACTGTCGGCCTCCTGAAGAAGTTTGACTACCGGGGCAGCGAGAGAGGTAGGAAATACTGTATCAACTCCATAAACAATCTCAAACGGTGATGTACCAATGGATTTCTTCTGGCTGACCCGATCTGCCCAAAGTGCATTGACCAACCTCTTATGCCAGCTCTTCTTATTTATTTCCAGCAGCTTCTTGATGATGTTGACCAATGATTTGTTCGAAGACTCTGCCAATCCATTACCTTGCAGATGATAGGCAGTTGAGTGACCCAAAATGATATGATATTTATGACAAAACTCAACCATCCTTTCAGATTTGAAAGCTGCTGCATTATCAGTGATTAACTTATTCGAGCAACCAAAGCGAGACAAGATGTTATTTTCAAGGAATGAAATGATTACTACATCTATAGCTTTTCTAGTGGGAATTTCCTCGATCCATTTCATGAAATAATCTGTCACTGTGAGGATCCATCTATGATGACCGGAAGAAGCGGGATGAATTTCACCAATGAAATCCAACCCCCATTGCTAGAAAGGGGCACTCACCTCAATAGGCTTAAGCTGCAAAGGCTGTAACCTCTGATTTCCTTAGAAAATATGACACTTATGACAATGCTTGACCATCTTATATACATCAGCAAACAATGTCGGCCAATAGTACCCTGCTCTCAGAATTTTATTTGCTATTGATTTCGAGAAAAGGTGACCACCACAGTCTCCTTGGTGGCAGTCCTCCATGACCTTCTTTGCTTCCATTTCCACCAAACAATTTAACAGAACACCACCGGGGTAGAATCTAGAATGCAAAACTTTGCAGCCTTCAACTTGAGTGTCCTCGCTTTTTTTCTAGTCATGCCAGGTAGTGGTGACAAATTTTTAAGCATATATATGATATCTGAATACCATGGAGAAAGAGCAAACATTTCAGATACCTGAATTGACGATCCTTCCTCATTCTCATCAGACATAGCAGCGATCATATTTATGTCCAAGGCGTGCAAGTTTGATTCGTCCATTAACTTTGCCAATCCCTATCCTTTAGCCAGCTTTGTGGGCTTTATTTCCACATCATATTCCACCAAGGCTGGAATCCACTTGCCTCATCTTCCTTCCGGATCGGTCTGTACTAAAACATCTTTGACAACAGCGTTAGGAACATAGGTTGATCATCTTCGACATTCACCATGTCGGACATTGGGTCCAAATTCAGCATTTTAGATACTTGTCCTCTATAACTACTGTTCCTCATTATTTCAATCAAGGGAATGGACACCTTTAATTTAGAAATCTCATTCTCTAAATTAAAAGCGGGAATCTTTTCTACCTCTTTGACTGGGATTTCTTTCCTTTCCTTTTATTTCAATGCAACTTGTTGATGTGATTGTTCTGCTGATGGTGATTTTCTGCTCTCCGGACCAACCGCCTCCTTTCCTTTCCTTTGTGTAACTGATGAATCATTCTTTGATGCCTCAACATCCTTCCTTTTCTGAATTGGTTTGACTGGAAAATCTCTGTTTCTAAGTGAATATCGTTGTTGCTGGCTGGACAGAGCATTCATATAGCCTCTTTGGTACTCATCTGATTCTTCCTCCAAGACGGTGTCATTTGCTAGAATGAAATCTACATCTTTGTGTATAGCCTAACTTTCTGCATATTCCTCATCCTCAGTGAGATAAATAGGCAAATCATCAGGAGTAAAGAGGTGGTTTTCTTCACCTATTATATTCTTGTCCTCATCTAACTCTGGTCCATGCACAAAATTTTGCTACAAAGGTGTCTGTACTAGCTGTTGTGCTGTTTGCTCTTGGGCTCGTTGATCTCTCTGTCTTATTCTATATTGTGGTTGTTGCTGACCACGAAAGTTAGGATTTCTAACTTGTGGCTCTGGTTTGTCAAGTTTCACCCTTTCAAGCATCTGCTCTACCTTCCGAAGTAGCTTATCTACTGAGGAAGATTCTTCCTTTACGGTGACCTTCTTTTCTGCTTTTGCTCTAGCTCTCTTGGTCAGCAGATTTGCTTCAACGCTGACCGCTATCTTCTGCATGTCTTCCATCGTGGACGGTTCTCTTTCTCTCAATTGATAAGCCATGTCAGCATCAAAACCATCCGAGAACTTCACCATGGCTAGTCCCACAGGTGGCCTTAGATGATTTAGAATTTCGTTATAAACTGAATTGAATCTAATGCAATAGTCTTGGACTGACTCACCAACGTTTCTTTTGATTTACTCATATTCAGCCAAAATTTGAAGAGGATTCTTTTTCACTTCCCAGCGGTTTAAAAATTGTCTTTGTAGGTCGGCCAAGGTAGCGATATGGGCAGCCGGCAAACCTCTGAACCATTTCCTCACTTCACCTGCAAATGTTTGTACAAAGACTTTCATTGCCACATTCTCCGCATCGATTTCATGAAGTTCATAGAAATCTCCCATTCTGTCCACATGTTGCTGAGTAGTAATGCCATTACGGGTGCCATCAAAAAATGGGATTTTGCTTTGATAATCTGCGGGCATATCATCTAAAACTTAAGTCATGTTTCTTCTTGTAGAACATCTTCTTGCATACCTTGCCTACAGTGAGGGGGAGCTTGGACAGCACAACAGAGCAGAGAATTCAGTATGTACTCAGGGGGACCATAACCCTTTACCCTTGATGTCAAAGGGGGAGAATGACTTTGAGTGACTTGGGGTTGCCATCAAGTCCAAAGGGGGAGATTGTTGGCATTATGACACAGGTTTGGCACTATGACACAGGTGTTGTCCTTGATGGCAACTCACTCAGATGGAAGATCTCAGTTCAAGCTCTTAGAATGAAAGAAAAAAATATATTCACAGGTTCCTCTTAACCAAGTCATGTGTACGGACGTGTTAGGCGATGAAAAGGCATGTATACGTATGCACACACTTTCATGCAAAGAAAATCGCATACATGTGGGAAAACTTATTTTTGGTCCATGGTATTTAGTCCGTTATATTTGGACCGATGGTTTTGGACCTTGTTATTGCGTCCGAAGTGTTGAACCAGGTATTGGGTCCCTAGTATTGGTTCTAAATGGTTTTGAACATGGTATTGAGTAAGGCCTAAGAATATAAAATGGGAAAGAGATCATTAGGCAAAGGTATGAACTGAAGTATTGAATATCTTATGAAGAGCAAGATCTAGAATTGGGTTATGGTGCATTGCTGGATCTGAACCAAGGAGGAACCTGAGCGCTAAAAGAAGGATAAGTTCTATTGATGGGTCGAGATATTAAGGCTTTAATAGTAGTATCATTGTGTGATTTTAATCTGTTATAATTGGCGCATGCTTAGATCTATAAATCTGATAATCTGGGTATAACTGATGTCTGATTAAGTGAAAAGGGTGAATTATCTTTTATAGATTTGTACGCAGGTTCAGCACCTCAGAGGCGCGTATACACGCAGGTTCAGCAAGTGAAGACAGCGTATACGTTGGTTGGCATTAATACAACTGTGTATATATGTAGGTTGCTACACTTTCAAGTAGCGTATGTCTTATAAAATATGTTTTAGCTGCTTCTGTTTATTACTGCAGTATTCTGGGTTCAGGATTGGTTTCTAGTTATTATTATTGCATTCTGGTTACAACATTATGAGAAGTGATTGGTTGATTTAGTATTGGCTTGTACAAAGGAGATTGGTTGATGCAGATATACTTGATGTTTGATTGATGTTATTCATGTATCGAGTCTGAAAATTTATGAAACGTGGCCCCTGGAAGAAAAGAGAAGGTATTAGCCTTCTGTAGGTCAACACCTACGTACTAGTACCTCAACTAGTACAAGAGCTAAGGGGATTGTAGCTCCCTTCCAAAAGAAGCTGAAGAATGAGAGAAGGTTGTAGCCTTTTGCAGGTAGCAGCCTGCGTACTGGTATAAGACTGCACCAATATAGATACATTGTAAAAAGAAGTTTCTTATTAAAAGAAGATAGAGACGAATTGCAGTAGGTGGTTTTCACCCACATTGGGTTTCCACCTTACATCATGGTGTTCATGTGTGCTTCTTGTGTGTGATGATCTGTTTTGTTTTACTGCATCTATTTATTGTTCATATGGTTAATAAAGTTTTGATGCACTAATTAATGATCAACATTTAATGCATTAACAGAATCATAAGTTCTCTTATATACGTTGGTTGCTTTAGACACTGCGTATATACGTGGGTTAACATATCTAAAGTATCGTATACATATATGAGTATGAAAATGAAAAGTGTTTGATTTGATAATACCGATTCAACCCCTCGCCCACCCCTCAGTATTATTTCCAACACCTTACATCAAAATACAAATGTCCTAGACTCCAAATATTTGCTTTTCCATCCATTGGTATGGTTGAAGTTGCCATGCTTGAGTCCACGAGAGTGTGGTGGAAGCAGTATGATCATCAGCAATGACAGGAATATTGGTCTTAGCTTTATCTACATGTGATTCCTGGTGGCATTATCGTAGGCATGAGCGGCTAGAAAAAATTCTTGTCACACAAAACACACAGGAGAGTATTACTCTCACACTTACATATTCCAAGCTCTATAGTGTGAGAGTTACATCAGACACCACTTTAGAAGGTATTGCACTAGTATATTATTATTACAATATTATGTATTTATAAATAAAAGTAGACATTAAAATAAATGGACTATGTTTGGATGTAAATATAATTAGTTGAGAATGTTATGAAACCAGCTCACAAAAGATAGAAAAGAGAGATCAACGCCTTCAAAATAAGCCTCTTTGAGGGAGAAAACTCCTTTACATTACACAAATGAACAATTCTTCGATGATACAAATGAAAAGAGCTCCTTTCTATATATAGGAGGCCAAGGGGTCATAATATACTTAGAGCCAACATAACAATAATAATGTAAGGGCACAACAATAACAATAGTGGGCATCTATGGGGCACAATAATAACAATATGGGTACTACATGGGCACAAAAATATAATAAGGGGGTTGCAATAATAATAATAAGGGATTACACTAGTAGTATAGGGACCTAACATGCCCCTCTCCTTCAAAAAGCATTGTCCTCAACGATTGAGTAGTTCTGGATGCTTCTGTATAAAATTCTCATCCTTCCATGAGGAATCTTCAGTGGGTAAGTTCTTCCACTTGATGAGATACTCTGAAATTGTTCGATTTCATAGTTGTCGACTTCTCGGTTCTGTGAATGCTTCAGATGGGATCTTTGGCAACTTTTGAATGAGTTCCCACCCTCCTTCACCATTCTTCCATTCATCCCTTGCTTTGTTTATCAAATTTGGTTGGATAACTATAACAACCTCTACCATTTCTGCAACCATATGTTCAATTTTACTCCTTTGGGCATATGGATATCTATAGGGCTTGATGTTTGGAGTAAAACTTCCTTGAATCAAATGAATAGCATGATCATGATCACGAATACATGGGAGATCTTTGGGAGTCTCAAATACCTTGGAATAATTGTCCAATACTTTTCGGAGATATGGAGAAATAGATGATTTCGATGTGGGAACCATTAGCGAACATAATTGTGCAATTACACCTCATTCTTTCTTTAGAAGCTTTGTCATTCTTTTAGAGCTGATTATATTTCTTAGTTTCCCTTTGATACCCCTTAATTCAACTCCCTTTCCTTCTGAAGAAAATTTCACGAAAAGTTCTTGAAAATTAAAAGCTATTGTACCCAAGGATTGTAGCCATTGGAATCCTAGTACAACATCAACACCACCCATTGGAATGGAAAGAATTGAGCTATTGAATACATATTCTCCCATGGATAGCTTGATATTATGGCACTTTCTAGAGCAATTTATGGTTCCTCCACTTACAACCATCACTTGATGTTGGCTTATTGGGGCTTGACCCAGGTTCAAATTTGATTTAGCCAAACAAATCTCGGTACTACTAGCCCTTTCAGCAATATTTGGTGGAGAACGGACTAAGGTCTCACCCAAAGTAGTATGGGAGGGTGCTAGAACCAGGTTTCTACACCCTAGAGATGTTTGATGAGTTCAAGTGGTCTGCGGTTTGACTCTGCGCACAAGTCGCTTTGCACACGTACCTCGCAGTTGGAGATACTGCCTTCGCGTAGCCCTACTCAAGGGCTGACTGTTGCACTTCTACATTATTACCCAAGACTTTACTTCTATTCCAATGTTAGCTTATTATCTTAGCCTACTTGCATGCTTTAAGTTATACTTAACAATATAAACCATTCATATAGGTGTGCGTAGTAAATAAATAGTATATTCGCAAATTATATCAAACATGCAATAACCCAAGAACAGATACACAAAATTATGATAGAACTTGTCTTTATTAATTCCTTCGTTGGTTACAGACTCGACTCTGCCCTGTGCACTAAGTTGCAGGGGTCTGTGCACTCAGCTGCAGACTACTAGGCCTCTGCGCACTCAGTTGCACAACCTTCTCCTACTCTACAACCAAAGACACACTTAGATACTTATACTCTTTCTTCTCTCTAGTACTTGGCTGTCTTTTACACTTAAAGCCTTGCTCTATTTATACAATTTGGTCAAAACTAGGGTAGGCCGCAGACCATGGGTAGGTTGACATTACATTACAAAACCAGGGCAGACAACCCTGTGACTCTATCATACTCTTCACGTCCATAGTTCATGGAGCTTTACAACACAATTTGGTCACAACTTGGGCTTTGAGCTCCAAAACATGCCTTGGGGGGATTCCATGCCGAACAGGCCCCCAACACAAACATCATGACTTGCCCTTGAGTCACTCAGTTGGTGTGATGATCTTTTCATGGAGTCCTTCCAATTGTTCTCGAACTGTGCAGAGATCAGCAGTGCATTGAGTTGTTGCTTGTTGGATCTATTGCATACGTTGTTCTGAGACTTCTGTATCTGAACTGCTTCCATACATCTGTACTGATATCTGCTGCATATGTTTATAGTCCCATGCCCTTGTCCGGATAATTGGAGTTTGAATACTGTGCTTCTACCGGCTAGTCAGATAGCTGGCCCACCAATGTAGGGCTTCAAGTGGCTGCCATTCACTTTGCATGGGAAGAGTTATCCATTTAGTTTGACTAGTTGGATTGTGCCTCTGTCTGTGACCTCCTTAACCACGTATGGTCCTAGCCAATGCATTCTAAATTTTCCTAAAAAATTTCAAACTTACTGTCATACAACAACACTAAGTCATTTACCTTAAAGGTGCGCAACTTAATGTTGCGATCGTGCCAGGCCTTTTCACACTGCTTTGGTACCTGTTATCACCCCAACAAACTCACCTAGGTTGTATATCAGTGATGCTCAGGAACATTAAAAATTTAATAGTTCTGTTGGATGAAATGATGGATAAATGGAAGATGTGCAACACCTTTAAGCCAGATAACCACTCCTACTATGATTTACCCCAGACATGGGTGAAGATCCCCAAACTACAAGGCTTTCAACCACCAACTACCCACATCTTAAAGTAAGGGTGATGATGGAGAAGACTGATTGCACCAATAGATGCACAGGGCTCTGTGATGGCTAGCAGCAACCAGTTAGAAAGTCTGTAAGACTATTATTCAATAGGCAGGAAGGATGACAACTCCCTGGTATTAGAACAACAGCAACCTGCAAGCACTTTTCAATGAACCACTAAATTTTGACATAGAGGTGGGATGAAAACCCCTCAAATGCCCAATATCCACAGCACATCAATTAAATGCAAAGCAGGCACAACCTAGAACATGTAAGAAGCGAAAAGCGAGCAGGTGATAGCAAAAGAAGCTTGTATTAGTGGAAATCAAGACCAGAAGCTGCAGGTCTCATGGTATTTACAGTCTCCATAAGTTAAAAGGCTACAATAAGCTCTCATTCATCAAAAACACTCATCAACCTGATTACATCTGAGTTTTGAGTATATATAGTGTTACAATACAAAATATCTCTATTAAACAATGCGTGGAGGAGCCCATAAATGGCCACCAACCACATTTACATTTAGAAATGGGTCTCTTATACAAATATGACTGTGTTTTGAATAGATTTGTCCCTCTCTGGTGATCTGCGGTCCTTCTTGGGCAGGTGGAATGAAATATGGGTGAAGCCCATAGCCATTGAATGCTTTGACTGGATCTGCGGTGTCCTGCTTCCTCCTCGGCCATACTGCTGATTAACTGCAGTCGCCGAACACTGAAATGGCTCCATCATGACTGATAAATGTTTATTAAACAGTGCAATACGGTCAAACTGCTCATTCCCACCCATAATGTTTCACCTGGACTTCAAAAGGTTCAGCCACGGCTCAATCATGACTGATAAATGTTGATCTGTTTGAGGCACGTTATCTTTCCTGTTCAGCCATACTGTTAATTGAAGGCAGCTACCTACTGTGATGTACTGCTGCATGCCTGCTTTCATCATCTTCGCGGCACTGAGAAATACCGCCCACCTTGCTATTTTTTAAATATCAAGGGCCCACACACACATATCTTTTCTATCGGGTCTGCCTTTCGGGTCGCATTGCATATCTTAACCGACCAATCCTCTGTTTCATTGTATTCGAAAATACATGTAAAAATTCCCCAAAATCATAAAAAATGGCTTTTCCATACCTCAAATATTATGCCATTCTACTTTGAAAACCCATCGGGTCGGCTCTTCGGATCGCAAATATATATATATATATTTTATATATATATATTATATATATATATATATATATATATATATTTATTGTATATATATATATATTATATATATATATATATATATATGCAATAGGCCCTGCCCCATTTGACAGCGCCGACACGATACGCCGATGCGATGTCGGTGATCGCATATCGCCAAATATAAAGGCCCAAACCTCTTTTGTAAGTCCTCCATTTATGGCCCGCCAATGCGATATCGGCGATTGCTAATTGGCGAGGTTTCTTGTATCGCTGCCATTGTCCGCCTGCTCTGACTGCGAAATGTCGACGCAATCTGGACCGTTGATCGGCCAGATCCAACGGCTGACATGGTTTCGGACCTCTAAGCCTGCATTTTTTATTATTTTATGGTTTTGGAGCGTTTTTAGGCTTCCGATAGTGTATTTCTGCCCCTCTAAGGGCTTTCCTCTTGCAACTTCTTCAACCGGTAGGAAGATTTTAACCAAAATTTGAAGATTTGAACAGCAGCAATGGTTCGCTTGGCATGAACTTAGGTGTGTTTGCAACCTTTGAGAGTGCTTGAATCCATTTTCTTATCCTTTTACATAACAGAGCTAACACTGGCTCCTTCTGAGGATGAGATCCTCCCTGTGAGGTCTCAAGAACCTGCAGATCAATGCCTTTCCAGCAAAAAAAAATTAGCCAAAATTCCTAGTGTTCCATTGGGCATGGGGTCTACTACATCTACACTAAAAACTGATAAAAGTAGAATATTTACATCTTTTTAAGGCCAAAAGACCTTAAATCA
Source organism: Pinus taeda (assembly GCA_000404065.3). NCBI lineage: Eukaryota > Viridiplantae > Streptophyta > Pinopsida > Pinales > Pinaceae > Pinus > Pinus taeda. The sequence continues at coordinate 769 of APFE030705192.1, read as the reverse complement.
TATAGTTTTTCAGAAACCACCCATTAACTGGGCCATCAAAGACTGGTTCTTCTTTCATACTTTTCAGTATGAAGGTATTGTTCCCTTGAATTTGTGAAATAATGAATGGGCCTGTCCAGAGAGCATCGAATTTCCCATGATTGTCTTTCTTTTCTTTAAAAGCATCCATTTCATGACCAAATCCCCAACCTGGAAATTGTTTCATTTTGCTTTCTTGTCAAAAGCCTCCTTCACCTTTTGCTGATGTGCTGTAGCTTTTTCAACCAGCTGTTCCTGAATCTGATACAATTTTGTTAGATCAGTGATTCTATTTGCCATATCATCTTCTTCATTCTGCACTATTTGTAGCAAATCTATCACAGGGAGGGTAAGTTGAATAGGAAAAACAACATCAGTACCATATAACAGCTTGAAGGGAGAGCAGCCTGTAGATATCTTAATGGTCACTCTGTCCGCCCAAAGTGCATACTTCAGTTTGGCATCCCAATTCTTCTTATTAACCTCTAACAGCTTCTTAATAATCCTGATCAGACTTTTATTAGAGGATTCTGCTAGACCATTCCCTTGGGGGTAATAGGAGGTGGAATGGACAATTTTAATGCCCATTGAATCACACATTTCCACCAACTCTTTTGCCTTGAAAGCTGCTGCATTATCTGTTATAAGCTTAAGTGGGCAACCGAATCTGCTAAAAATGTTTTCTGATAAAAATTTCATTACCACATTATGATCAGCCTTCCTTGTTGGGATTGCTTCAATCCATTTTGTA
>APFE030705183.1:0-30999 GCA_000404065.3 Pinus taeda | reverse complement strand
GGCACTTTCAGAGAACTTCAAAGCCTCATCGAGTGAAGCCTGGACCAGCTGGACAGTGGGAGCTAGGGCTTCACTGACAATATGGGCAGGAGCTTTCCCCGAGGCAGACAAAGAGCCAGCAGCTATTTTCGCGAAGCTCGGAGCCATCTAGATAATGTTATCCTTATCAAACGAAGTAACTTTGACTCTACGGAATTATGGTTTGCCGTAGGGTTGAAGTATACACGAAAGTTTCACCGCATATCTAGACGAAGAGCCGAAGACTATCCGCAGAGCCGCAGAGCCGAGACTTCTAAGATCTGAGCCACCGAAGACTTCTGAGATTTGATCCGCAGAAGAGGAGAACCAATCTGCAGAAGAGGAGATCTGATCCGCTCTGAGCCACCGAAGATTCTGAGCCACCGCAGAAGAGGAGAACCGATCCGCAGAAGAGGAGATCTGATATATTCCAGGGTTTCTGTGGTTATGAAGATCCGAGTTGAAGACAACAGGAAGGACCGCAGTGTCCGCAGAAGACCGAAGATCCGAAGATCTAGAAGAGAACCCGAAGAGAAGAGTGATCTAGAGCGATGTGGGCGATGCCGCAGAAGAGTGAGCGTAGAAGAGCGATGGAATGCCGCAGAAGAGATTTGCGCAGATCCGCAGAAACTATTAATAACTAAAATAAATTTGAATTTAAAAATTTAATTAAAAATAACAGATCCGGTGATGGAATGCCGCAGAAGAAATTTGCGCAGATCCGGCGATGGAATGCCGCAGAAGAGATTTGCGCAGATCGGCGTTGAAGACAACAGGAAAGACCGCAGTATAAATTTGTTAATGGTGAAGAATCATTTGTTGCTAGAGAGGAAAAATAGATATATGAAGCTCTTGAGTGTGATGGGAATTGGTATCATGTTTTTTTTTTCAATGAAATTATGTGTTGAGGCACATCAAGGAACATACCATGTTATTTCTTATTTGAATAGAGTAGCAAAAAATGGTGAAATCAATAGCCACTAAGATTTTCTTATAAAAGAGAATTAGGAAAATATGAGTGATAAAACCAATATTTATTCATTTATTTATTTTTATAAAAGAAACACATGAATCCTTGCCTAGTAGGGAATGATGATTCAAAAATATAGATATGCATTTTTGTTTTCACTATTTATATAATTATAATAATGAATTATACAAGACTATGGAGGATAATTAAGCATGTCAATCCCCTACATTTCCTGAGAATAGGCTTTATGAGTCAAGTGTTTCATCTACCAAAGTACATGAGGGCCATGAGGGCTAAGTAGAATCTTCTAAACATAAGCAAGAGGTGAAATTAGATTTTGAATCATCAACTATATTTCATTTCCCTATGAAATCAATATCTACTAGTGGTATCGTTGTGATACATCAAATAAGAATTAGATATTACCTTGTAAAGGTACAAATAAGGAAGAATTCGATGCATTTAAGAGGTTTAATGAATATATCATATAAAAAGATTTGTATTAGAGCTAATTTATCATTCATATACCCAATCACGTTATGGTTATTCGTAACCCACAAAGAGAGGAGGATTAATAAGATTGTTATCCCTAAAATTATACCTAAAAGATGTACCATGAAGATTGGAAGCCTTATTTTCATAGTTGTTAGGTGCATTTCCTAAAATATTTTTTTTAACAAAAGTATACTAAGTAATATGAGGGTTTCGTATTTGGGATTACATCCAATAGTTTCAATATATTTTCGAGAGAATATTTTCATATTTAGTATGTAATGGGATATTTTGTATTTTCATGTTCTAGCATCAAGCTCCAATTCAAAATAACATTGACAACATGAAATTAAGAAGTGCGAAACTACAATGATAGTGAAATTTCAGAGCCTTTCATCTATCTAGGCATGTAAGGGTTTCTTAGATTCCTTTATCTAGAGGAGATTTTGATCCAAACAATTTGGTGGAAGTAAAACAATAAGATAGCTTTACAAGCTATACAAGTTTCTGATTGTTCTAGTTCCAAGTGGCCATTATTGAGTATCAATGGAAGTGATTGGAATTATATAAATTGATGATGAGATTTGAAACCCAAATAATCCATTTTTCTATATAAGAATATTTTGGACAAGTTAATAAATGAGAAAAAACTCTAGGAACAAATAATATAAGCTCCTATAAATGTTTAAATATCATACCGTAACTTAGAAGCTGATAAGATTCCAAGAATTAATCCAAAAATTAGCATGTGATTCATTGTAGGAAGTTACTCTTGATGTGTTTTTTTGATGAAAATAGAAAAAACCCAAATCTCAATTCAATTTAAGTCAAAATCCTTTGTCGGAACTAACCTAGATGATTATAGGGGATTTTGTTGAGGTAAGAAAAGTGGGAAATCCATTGAAGGACAAAAAAGTGACAAAGAAACTTAGATGCAACCATATTGTGGCCAAGGAAAGGTTACACGTTTTTGTTATAGGAAACATTGATGAAAGACATGAATAAAAATACCAAGTTGTTTTTCGATTAGGGTGAACTAAAATTACATGTATTTTGTGTGGAAAAAAATCTAAATATGTGTAGCATTTGTTCAATTTCAAGGAAAATATGTAATGTTATATGTATACCTAAAACAAACTATGTGTTATATGATGTCTTCGGGTGCACTCTTATGTCAAATAGTGTGATGTTAGTGATTTATTTTAGTCCCATAAAGAACCACCAAGTATTGTAATTTGACATTGTATAGACAGCTACGAATTTAGTGGAACAATATTCCTCACTATGGTGTACAAGACAAGGACGTTGGATAGGGTCCCTTGTATATTGGATGAAATGGTGGAGATAGGTTTGAGCTACACTTGTTAGTTTACAACACACTTTTCTATGGGTATGTCAAAGTAGGGAAAATACATAAATATTTTGATTTTTTTAATGAGAATAAGACCAAACGATGTGTGTTAGATGCACTTTCACACACAAACTCAATCCATGCTCTTTTCTCAAGAAAACCGTTAAAAATATTGTTAATGTCCTTTAAAGATATCAAAATGAATGTTTTTTTATGTGGTGAAGTATAATACATTGATTAACATCTTTTTGCAAATTGAGGAAATTAGATCAAGGTTAGGTTTTTTGGAAGATATACTTAAATGAGTTGTGCTCCTAATAAAATCTCTTTTTATTGTCTTCTAGAGAACGTGGTATATGTGAGGAAACAGAATAAATGTTATAGATTTACTAAGAAATGCCACAAAATGGTCATGATTAGGATATTTACAATTATGTTATATTCGTTAGGCTATTTTATAAGTTAGGAAAGTAACTAAGGCCACAATTATATGGAACAATAGGGAGAGGAATGGCATTAATTACAATGTCACTAAGTATATGATACTTATACATGGGATTCACAATCAAGGAAAACATGAAGTGGTTGCTAATATTTGGGATTGTATGAAAAAGAGTGGTTAGCTTGTCAATATATTCACATACATAATCTGGATAGAGGAATTATTTTCAATAAATGAGGTTGATGTAACCTATAGCCACTATGATGTATGATAGAGTATGGACTGATGCTATGGCTTGGCACTTACAAAATGATCACAGAAGCCCTAAGAAACTTATTCAACAAGTTCACTATAGATGTGCTTAGAGAAATGGCCACATAACTCACATATGAGAAGAATCTAAATAAGACAAGGTATGAGAGATATGCAAGTGTCCAAGAAAAATGATCTAAAAAAGGAAATTATTAAAATAAGGTGGAAGAAAAAGAAGAAATGATCAGGGTTTGCATTGGTGATAAGGATCTAAATTTTTCTCGTGTGAAAGAAAAATATCCAACCGTGTTCATTAATAAAATTATTGATGAATGTGCCAAGAATTCTATTGTTTCATTCATGTATAGTTTTTCTAGCTATAGTAAGATCTAGATAAAACTAGAGGATCGATAAAAAACTACCTTTATCTACCCATGGGAGACATTTCTTGTTAGAAACATCCTTTTTTGTCTTAAAAATTCTAATGGCACTTTCCAAATGGGCATATATTTCATATTTCACAACATCAAATACAATGTTTAGGTATATATAGATGAACTTACTACTTGCTCCCCTTGAGCACGAGCATCATCCAATCCATATTAGCGAATTCTTTCTTCAATTTCACCATTATTGAATTTGTTTGAACTCGAATAAGTGTGCCTTTTGTGTGCTACGCTAGAGGTAGAGTTTTCTTACTTTCATCCTATCCAAGGAAGGGATCACAATCTACCCATTAAAGGTCAAGTTTATCACTAATTTTTCTCCCCTATATAACCTTCCCTAACTTTAAACACTTTAAGGGATGAATGATTTCTTGCATAGGTTTATTTCCAACTATGCTGAGATAATAAAAGATTTTATGTGTTGATTGAATAAGGGCATGTTTTTCAGATAGGATGATTGGGCCCAAAAATATTTTTGATTATTCGAAGTAAGCCTTGTTGCCTACTCCATTATTGAGCCCTCCTGATTTTAATTGGGACTTCTTGATCCATCTCATAGCATGTTAATCCACCATTGGTATGGTTCTTGTATAATATGAAAAGATGCATATTGAAAATGTCATTGACTATCTTAGCAAATGCCTTATTGGTCTGGAGCTTCATTATTCCTACAAAGGGAGGTTACATTTTGAAAAAAAAAATATTCCTAATTTTTATGACATGAGATACTACTGTGAAAGACCACAATCATTTCTAACTTGAACGGCATGAAACATATCCTTAGTAGATAAATCATTGGAGTGAGTTACTCAAAGTGGATTGTCATCCTTTAAGGGTTCAACTTGGAGTTTTCAATTTCTAAATCCAAGAAATATTTGGAATTTACTAAATTAATTCCAGAGTTACCCCAAGTTGATGAAGAACTTGGGGTTGAGGACTCATTACCTGATGAATGTTTATTCCTCATTAGCTTATCTAATCCATGGTATGAGATGTCCTTCTTTATATCTAGAGTCAATGTTTTCAATACAAGTTGTTTTGTGATGAATGTTGACTTATATATTGTCAAGCTAATATTTATGCCATTATTGTTCATATTCTTTATCTATGTGGATTTGATGCAGTGTTACATCAATGTATCAATCATAAGGAATAAAAATAGGTCTCGAATAATTACCACATTAGAGACTATGGAGATCATTTATCTAGGTAGATGATTATATAGAAAATCTTACACATTGGGTACTTTTGGCTGTATTACAGTGGTTCATAAGTTCCATCCTTGTAAAAATTATACTAAGAAGATGTGTACTCACCATGCTTTACTTCACCTCATGGTTTTTCTAAGTCCCTTTCATAAATGGGGAATTGAATATATGTAGTGTACACCAACCTCGACCAATGGACACCACTACATCATTGTAGCAATGGACTACTTCAAGAAGTGGTTTCAGACCATGACTAGATTCTCTAACTATGGCACCATTGTGGAGTTATTCATATTTAAGAGCATCATTTCTATGTTTGGTGTACCTATGATGATTGTGAAGGATCATAGTTCACATTTTTGCAATCATATTATGATATAATTAACAACCAAGTTGGGTTTTTGTGAAGAGAACCCAACTCACTATTATTTCCAAGCTAATGAACAAATAGAGCATGTTAACCATATAGCAAGAGCCATGCTTTGTAGGATGGTAGGCAATCACAAATAAAATTAGCATTTAATGTTTTTTTGTACATTAAGGGCCTATCAAACCTCTATTAAAATGGTTACATACTTCACTCCTTTCTAATTGGTTTATGGGGTGGAAGTTGTACTTCCAATTGAGTGTAAGATTGTATATTTGAAAGTAGTCAGTGGACTGATACCTAATACTTTCTCCAAGGAGGAATTTCTGTTACATTCATCCCACCTCATTCAATAACATTCTTATGTTTCCAAAGTGAACCGATGACACTCATAAAAGTGTATTAAAACCAAATATGATAATTCTCTTTAACCTTCTATTTTTGTGGAAGGGGATTGGGTCTTCCTCTATGATTAGTATCATGGCAATATAGGTGCAAATAAGCTACAACCTCTATGGCATGGTCCTTGTGTTGTTAGATTTGTTCCAACACAAAGGGAAAAAAATATTAGTAGATCATGATGGAAATCCTTTATTGGACCCATGTAATGGGATCTATCTAAAAATGTATTAAGTAATTTTTATAGCTGCATGTGCTTATACATATTATACACAAGTGTAGGTGTGGTGTGTTTTTCCCTTTCAATTTTGGTGTATATGTATGGTAGTTTGAGCATTCACTTATTTGTGGTTCTTAATTGGTATATGTAAAGTCCATTCACAATTTACATAGGCTTTATAGGATGCCGACCATAGTACTAGAAACTTATTTTTCACTACTTCTATTCTCTTTTCACCCATCCATGAGCTCGTGAGTTCAAGGGGATTTTCCTTTTCCATTGAACTAACAACATGAAAAAATATAGTGCCATCATTGAGCTCTTGCTGAGGCTATTTTCCTTGGCATACTTCACTTCGTACTATGTCTATTTTGTGAGGAATCATATGTTGTTTCTTTATTATCTTAAGTTATGTATTTTGGAATCAATTTTTTTATACGATTGTATACATTGATATTCCTATAGACTCTGCATGAGTAAGAAAGGAGCATCTTAGGCCTAGGCTTCTGAGCCATTACATATCCCAAGCTCACATTGGGGGAAAAATACACTAGGAAGCTAATCCTCATGCTCCTAGTAGTAGCATGCCACTAGGAGATCTATATGTTGAAGGAGGCCTAGTGGTGAGCTAAACAGACCCTAAAGCTGTGCAAATGTAGGTTTGGATATATTCTAATCTTGCAACTCATCTTACTCCTCATCCTCCTCCTCGTACAATTTTTCACACCCATATTCGTGGACAATGTAATCATTACCGATGTAAGGATTACCAACTCAGGGATCAATATAGTTCCACATTTTCATAAAAAAACATCAAATTATTAGTACTATATTTCTATAAAAAGTACAAAATAAATACATATTCCAAAAAACTAAAAACATTGAAATATCCTCAAAATCCAGAAAAAGATACCTAGGGCACCCCAAATGCATACTAAGGGGTAGGAATAGGTCTTATTATTTTATGAATGTAGTCCCTTTATAAGAACAGTCATCCAAAATTGTGATATGGTCACTCTATCATCTAAATAACCCATTGTTAAACCAGTGTGGGGCATGTCCACCCTCTAGCATACCCATAAGATGATTCCATCATATCTTATGTTGCTCAATAGCGATTAGATAAGGGTATGATATGCTTTGTCTCAACATGGGAACCTATTCCAAAATCAATGAGACTAGAATGATTCCATAGCAAAATTGATTCTTCTTCCTTGTTCTACAGTTGGTTAGTTAGTCTTTTATATTCACTAGTAAGAACTCACCCGAGTTGAAAATGATACGTTACAAATATCATATTGCTAGTTCCATGTTCCCTAGAGGCTAAATGAGTTCCCACATATCTTGTTATTAAGGTGATTGTGTGTAATGTAAATCTATTCACCTCTCTAATAGGTATCTTACTATTGACCTTATAGGCAAGTGTTGCATATTATTTGACCACATAGTCACCAAAACTCTCCTCTAGTGTGCTTTTCCGTGTAACCACTACTACTGTGGCACATTTCCTTGAAAACTAGTGATAAGGTAAATTTGTGCAAAATCCAATTCCAATACTAAAATCTTAACCAAGAGGTGTTGGTCTTGGCGATTAGAATTTTTTACTAGTTCTTGAAGAATTCCAATTTGGCCTTATATGGTTTACGCCTCAAATAAATTCACTAGGCCATATTACTTTAGAGAATTAAATGTAGGGGGATAAGTTATGGCCCTCATATCATTTTCTTGTTTTTCTCTCTCTTTCCACTCAATCGTTTTTCCTTGAAACCTCCCAAAAAATAAGCCAAACATTACTGTAATCCCAAGCAAGGAAACCCATAGGAATATTTTTTTTCTCTTGAGATGATTTGAGATGGAGTTGTGAATTTTCTACCATGTTTGTCAAAATTATATGGTAGTGATCATTCTTAGTAGGAACCCTCTAAGGTGACCACCTTTGTGGTCGTTTCCCATAAGGATCCTACTTAGGAATCACAACACACCAATCACTGAAAAAGGGTCTTCATGAAGTGTAAATCCCATTAAATTTCATTAAAAACTATTTAAAATGGAGGAGAGAGTTTGAACACTTACTTGGTGAAATATATAGCACAAATAATTTCCTGTAGATGTGGAAATCAGAATTCAAAGTTTGATGGGAAATGATGGTTTTCTCCAATAGTTTTCACTTTCCAACTCTATCTATGCAAGTGAGCTCCATATTTGTGCATTTTCCGTATATTAACCTAATCTAAGTTAGAACATGTGGAGAATTACTTCATGCAATGGTTATTTACCTTCTCCAAAGCCATTCATAACCATGATCTTGTTTTTGTCACATTTTGTCCAAACTTATATTTTTAGTCTTATGGGGCATTTTAGTCATCATACTTGGAGATTTTTCGAGGTTATAATACTTAAGTGGCCCTAGCTACATTTTTCTTGAACATTGCGTATAGTGTTAGGTTTGGCTATCATTTCCATCTTCATTATGCCTTAGGTTCAATCTTGCTAGTTTACAACATTAACGACTGAATATTTTCACATTATATCTTGTGTGGTATAACCTTTAATCACATGGATTCCCTATTTTACAACCTCTTTTCCATGTTAGTGTCCATGTTACATCCTTTTATCACCTCAAAATCCCTCCTTTTGACCTTCTCCGGCTTTGAATTTGAGCTTCATATCCTCTTCTTTGTCAACTTCCAACCATAACCCAAGAATATTCTACACTCTTTTCACATTGTGATTTCTACTACATTTAGCCTCAATTATTCATGTGATATGCCTTGGTCTGATTTCATCATCACTATTATGCTACCCTTTCCCCTTTCATTTACTTTCATTAGGTGTTCTTGCCTTTCCTTCAGGGATCACTACAATGAGTGGTCTAACATGCAAGCCTCTTTGCTTCACTTGAATTAGGGTGGTTATGTTAGATCGGAATAAGTTGTTATCGCTTATACAAAACATTCCTATAGCGGGACATTCCTTTGTGCCCTTATCACACTTGTTAAACACCTAATCATATTGAGCATCCTTTTTCTATTTTTCAATATCATTAAACTATCATTAGAAATAAACCCTATATCAAGCACACCACTATATATTCTTTAACCTAGTTAAACCAGGAAGAACACCCATTTCTAGAATTATTTTATCTCATTTTTGGGATTGTTAAAATTGAACAAAAATAAACCATCTAATTTACTTGGCATCTTTTTCATACTCACTAAAATATGAAGAAGATACCAAATAATAAAAAGAGAAAATGAGGGAAAGTCCTTTTTGTCCATTTTATTAGTCAAAATGATAGCATGAGCCAAGTCACCCTTAAATATGCACACATCTTTGTGTTACAATTGGGTTTTGTATTTCCTAGAAGACATACTAAACATATGATAATTTTTACTCCTCTATATGGTTACTCTTCTAGTCACTATGGAGTTTGCTTCATTTCCCCTTGTGCTATTGTCCGATATCACATAGTTCTCATTAGTCACTTCTATTAGAATACATTTGTGTCATGCCATTTTATGTTTAGAGGAAACTAAACCTCATCCAACGATTTGGATTCCTTGTTGATATTTTTTCTTGGCCATCCATGTTTGAGTTGTACGTCATGCCTTTATCCATTAATATCATCTCTTACTCCCTTTTGTGTCAATTTATTGCAGATATGTTAAAGCCATCCTTCTATGGATCATCTCCTATTAACTTAAGTTCATTATCTAAGAGTTTGATCTAGGAACCAATATTACAATGGAGCTTGTAGACCTTCAAGGAAATCTTCCTCCTCATAGTAGAGAATGAGTTTACCTTATTGACTCTTAATGAGTTGAATCCATGAGTATTAACATGTTTATTGCCACTATGTGGGTTCTTTTAGGCTCCTTGGGGTCCATTTTAGTTATTTACGGCCTCCTCAAATTTGTTAATGACATACCTCATTTACTAATAATCATATAGTTTCTACCATGCTCCATTTTGTAAGCCATACTCACAATCTTTTATAATACCTCTTAGTGATAGTATTACAAGGGTGATAATTTAGATCCTTGTTTTGTTTCTTGATGGACCACAATTTGTATGGTTGTAGCCTTAAAAATAACCAGTCTCCCACTTCAATTTACTTTTCACTACAATGTGTATATGCTTTTTATTTCATCCTATTTTGTGCCAAAAACAAATTATCCTTTAATATATGGCTAATATCTTCAAAGTGCTCTATGTAGTCATAAATTTATTGGACATTCACTTTTCCTCTAAAGGTTGGAAGCATTGACGGATGACCATAGCCATAAAATTCCATAAATGCGGATGTTTTTTATGAAGTATAGAAGGATGCGTTGTATCACATTTTTAAGAAGGGAAACCCTTTTACAGTTGAGCCCATTTAAGAACTAAAAATAAACAAATATATCCTTTTAGACATTTGTTCACAATATGAGTTTTCCTAGTGTATGGAGGTTTCTAATAGGAGCTATGAGCTCATTGAGTAACCAAACAAAAAAATGGCTTAGTCTAAAAATCATTAGTGAAAACACACTTGCCATAATCTTTGATATTTGTTGTAGCCTTTAATTATTTTCATATGTCCTATAGCTATTGTACTTTCCTTAATATTTGATTTGTATACATAAACCTATTTTTATATTACTTCTTTGGATTTAGTAGACTATGATAATGATGCAAGAATTAGGTGTGTTTCTACTAGATTATTGGTTCTTTAATTTTAACATTAAATATGGGACACTCTCATGTATCACCTTTGTGACACCTCTAATTGAAAAGTGTTCTTAGGCTACAATTTTCACTTTTTCATTCCCATGGGAATTTCGACCAATTATACTATACTTGCCAGTTTTTTTGCACTTTAATGCTATTGTAAATGTGTATCATACATCTCTCCATTTGGGTTTAGGCCTAATCCCTTGATAGTGCAGTTATGAAGTTTTCCCTTGATGCATATGTATACAAAAAAAAAATCATCTTTGATTGTGAATAATAAAATAATTATCAACCTATTTCCTTTGGGTCCATAGCCACAAATTTTGTAATATGTTATTGCATTTAGACCATTTTCTATTGGAACTATTTATCCAAATACTATGGTTACATGAGGGTATTTTGGTACAATCTATTTTCCAAAAAATATCAACACACAAATACATGTAGGTAAGTTTATTTTCTACCTATGTGCTCTTGCTATTTCCTACATGTAATAAATCCTCATGGTAGTGTCAATTTTGTCAATTGAATGAATAATACTATAATATATATAGGAATCTTTCATATTTTTTCACATATATATTTTACTTAGACGTAAATATTGCCATGAGTATATAATTTTAGTTAGTTGTAAATAAGTTTTTGCATGGAAATACTTTACATAGTTGTAAACTAAGAGAATGCTCTATTTTATACTCTATTTTCCTGGATATTAATTTGCACAAGTTTTAGTAAGAGTTTCATATTTTAGTTTTCTTAATATGAAGAATAATTGTTATATAATTATTTAAACATGATTGATAAGTTCTTAGGTAGAAAATTATGCTACCAATATTATAGAAAATAAGTGTAAACCCATGTTGTAGTTTGATATGAAACATGTAAAATTAGGTTAGAAGGTTTAAACATGCAAATTTAAAATTCCAACCCGTGTAATTCATGAATATTTTCTAAGGATGATAAGAGAATGATGTTTTGCCCCTTAAGCACAACATTTCTCGGTTTTTTTTAGTGTTAAACCTTTGAATTTCTTGTACTTAACATGTTGATATAACAATACATAAGGTTGATATATACCAACCCATTGGTAACCTTTGATATGTTTTATGTGATGGATGTGGAAGACATATCTCTAAATAAAATTTGGTCTTTCCATAAAAGTACCTCTACAATGATGCATATGAAACTTGAATATGTTAAGGATGCAGATTACTTACAAAGGGAAGGTTTGGTTGTAGGAACAATTCATCTTTTATGGAAGTACAAGGTTGTTTGGTTCGAAAATTTGTGTATCTATAAGAAATTGTACAAGTTAGAAGATCAAGTTATGTTGTAAGCCATATAATCTATATGGTAGAGAAACTATGCATAAAATATCTATCAGAAATCAGACAAGTTACATGATCAAGTTATGTTGCAAACCATATACTCTATATCCTAGGGAAACTATGCCCAAAATTTAGCAAAGGGATAACATATATATTGTTTTATGCCTATTAAACATGTATGAAGGTATGTTATTCCATTTATATATTTGATATGCTTTATAGCGAGATAAGACTAGGCTTTAATTTACATACATAAATAGTTATGAAAGATATGCATTTACAAATTTATTAAAAAATAGCTAAACGAGAAAGGCATTTAGGACCATACTAGAATCAAGTGTATGATATTTAGATATTTGCAATTTTTTTAAAGAGAGGAGGTACATTTCTAAAGCATTATGGATAGAAATTTATTATGTGTCCTAGTTGAGGAACTTGCTGTATAACCTTGTCATCTTTGAAAACATCCTCAAGCACTTCAAGCAATGCCTATTGTGTATGAACAAAATTATTCATCCCACTCTCCTATACCTTAGCAATAAGGGTTGTTTCAAGCAAAAGGAGTTTGTAGTATATGAAGGTTATGCCCCTACAAGGTAACAATTAATTACATCTTGCATGTTCAATTGTAAACCACATCAACTCACCATCATCATCCTCCATGGAATTGGTAGTATATGAGAACACACTATAGTGTTATATAAAAATATAAAATTAAAAAATCTATAAACCTAATAAAAAAAGCTATTAATAGTTTTTCCAAAAAAAGGAACAATGGATCATGTCCTATTATAACAATTCAATGTTTCATAGAAAAGAAATCACTAAGAGGAGTAGAGAGACAAAAAAGCAAAGGAGAAAAACATTTTGTGGGAAACCACAGAAAACTAGAGTGTCTCATACTCCACAACATACACCACAATACTTAATGACCTACATATTTTTCCTTCTACTCTCATTTGTTTAAGAAAAATCTTATACTCCTTCATATTCTTGTAAGGTTTTCACATAATTGGTTTCATAAGATAAGTATCACTTTATGGTGTTTCTTTTCAATGGAAATTTCACTTAAATTTTTCAATAGTTATTTTTTTTACAGTAGAATGGGCAACAGGGAAGCCTCCTGATAACCACTGGGAGTTGCCAGTCTGCCCCTCTCCAGAGGGCAGGGTTAGTCCATGGGAATTGAGCTAGTGACTTTCAGTACCTAGCTTGTCTTTCTAAGGAACTTCACCCCAGTATGATTACCAACTCTCTTTCCTCATGAGGCTAATAGTAGTTATCTAATTAGTATAGTATGCTTATTTTTTTATTAAACAAATAATAGATGCAAAATAAATAATAAATTGAATTATAAATTCAATAAATAATAGGTTCACAATAAATAATACGTTCGGTAATAAATTCACTACGAAAGATTTATATAAGAAGAAAGATAGAAGAGGGGAAATTTACAGATTCAGAGAAAAGTATACTGCCCTATCCTCACTGCTAGGTTCCCAGAAGTTCCTTCCTTCTCATGACATCTCTAACAACAACAAAATGTCAGAAATGCCGGCGCCCTTTTTGTATTGAGTGTAGCGCTCCCACTGCTTCTAAGTTGAACGGTGTAGATGCAGAGTTGATTTTGCTTGCAGAAAACAACAATTACTGCAACTCATTGAAGGTTGTGTGCATATAATTTACAGGTACAAGATTTTCGAGCCCAGAATTTATTTATTTTTTAAATAAATTTTGAACTGTATTTTCTGTTTTTATTTCAGAAGCATCGTTAAAAAAAATCAAACCCATTTTCTGTAAATTCATTTCCACTATGCTATCATCTTCAAAATTTGATTGTACTCTTTGAACTGTCGTTCTTTGATGCACCGTCTTATTTACAGAGGTTTTTGCGTATGGTTTATATATATTTTTATATTGTAACAGTAAACAAAACTTTGTGTTATGAATTCGTTATAAATGTGCGCTTCCATGGAAAGATAATTGTAATTATCTTCTGAATATGCCACTGTATTTGAATCCAGAACTTGCAATATTGGCCACGGAAAAAGATGATGAGGATTATTACGATAGATATTTGGAAATTTAAAATAAGATTGAGAATGGTTTATTTTTATATTATATTAATATTGAAAATTTGTAATTGATGGATGATATACATAATTTTTATTTATTAACCATGAATATTTATAATTATAAATTATAAATTATAATAATGTGAAAAAATAAATATTTTTATTTAGTTTGTTCAGGAAAGTTGAAAGGATGTGTCTTGTTTTCATGTTTAGAATTATTTTTTATTTTTTATTTGATGAGATATTTAGTAATTGTTTGATTTCATAGTTGCTTAAAATATATTTTAATGATTTAAAAAAATGTTTCAATGATTTTTTCCAGTTTTATAGTACAATATTTTTAATATTTTGGGGTTATGGAACATTTGAGAAAAAAAAAATTAGTTTTCTGTACTTGATATCTTGATATAATAATAGGTATTTGCATAAAACTACTTCTACAATGATGTATAAAGAGAAGGTTCCCTTGTAGGAACAAATTTGTTTTATGGACTTACAATATTGTTAAGGTTCCCTTGTAGGAACAAATTTGTTTTATGGATTTACAATATTGTTGATATTACAATTTGTTGGTGAGAAAATTTGTTTGTTATTATTGTCAAGCATGGGTATGCCTTCAAACCCTTTTCAAACTCATTTCATTTCAGGAAATCAATGTATAATATTGGTAAGACATTAACTTCCATTTCAGTAAAAATAAGTCTCACAAATTTTTCAGCTTCACCTTCAACTTTGATGTTCTAATAGTAAGTACATATTTTTCCTATCCTCTCATCTCAACTTTGACAGAAAATTTTAGACAACATGTAAAAAATAACTTTACTTTCATTAGCTTTTATTTCAAAGTTTTGCTCCTTCAAACCCTTCTCAAACTCATTTAGAGGATTACATAAATAATATAGGTAAGACATTAACTTCCACTTCATTAAAAATAAGTCTCACAAATTTTTCAGCTTCACCTTCAACTTCAACTTTAATATTCTAATAGTAAGTACATATTTTTCCTATCCTCTCATCTCAACTTTGAAATTTTAGACAACATGTAGAAAATAACTTTACTTTCACTAGTTTTTATTTCAAAGTTGTGCTCACAACTATATTAGTATTGATGTGGCCATTTGGAAAATCATACTTATCTAAAAAATGTGATGTAGTATTCATTTTGTATCCAAAAACAACAAGGAGCTAGATATGTTAGTCCTAGGTGCAACACAAATGTTCAATGAAATTTTGGTGGATGAAATCTCTCCAAGACTTCCACATGGAAATTTTTTAGGTTCTCCCCCTTCCTTGGTGGGAGTGACCTAGGGTAAATGAAATTCTATCCTCCATTATATTAAAATATTGGGTTCTTCAAGGGAAGCACTAAGAAATGAAGTTAGATGCCAAAAAAAATGAATAAAAGAACAAGTAAACGAGTGAGAAGAACATTAAAGTGAGAAATAAGGAATAAGGAATGAACACATACTAGGGGAAAGAAGCATTGGTCACCATTTAACTTTTTTGAGACCACTATCAAGTCAAAATTGGCAAGCTTGGCCACATAAAGAAAAAACTTGAAAAGATAAAACAAGTTTTTGAGTTCCCACGTTCATTGGTTTGAATGGCATAGAGTAAAGTAAATTCCATATATTAACACATCAAAAAATCAATATTTCCTAGAAAATTTCATGGCTAAGAATTCATATTCCCAAGTGAAAAGCGAGTAAAATAACAAGTGAAACTAAAATAAGTAGACAAAAGTGAGTATCAAGATACTAGGGACAACCACATAGAGAAGGGATCCATGAGAATAAAAAATAATTTCCATTAAGGAGGAGCATTGATCACTACTTAAAGTTTCTGAGACAACTTGGTAGCCAAAACAATTAAGCCTACCCATGCATAGGAAAATGTCAAGGGATTAAGATAATTTATTGTTTTCCCACCTTTCTTGGAATTATTATCAGGAAGTCCACAAAATTTCATCCTTCAACATGCTAAAAACTTAAGTTTTTTCAAATAATGTGCTAAGTAAAGAAGGTAGAAGACTTCAAAAGAGGCTAGGGAAACATGAAAACAAAATGATAGGAGAAACATGGTAGTGAGTGGAAAGGAAGATAGAATGTCCACACAAGGGTGAGATCAATAAGAAAAATAAAAATATCAAGTTAAGAGAATCATTGATCAACACTTCAATTTTTTAGAAGACTTGGAAGCTAAATCAAGAGAATTTTCCCGTGAATTTGGATTTCTTGCCTTCCTTAGCATAAGTGGGATATATTAATATAAAAACCATCCTTCAACATGTCAAACACTTTGGGTTTCCTAGATAATTTTCACAACAAGAAAGGGGATACTCAAATTGAACCTTAATAAAATAACAAGGAAAACAACAAAAGGAAGATCAAAGTGACTATAAAAGAATAGGGAATGCCCAAACAAGGGAGAGATTACTAAAATCACAAAAATGTTTTCAAATAAAGAGAAGAATTGGTCATGAGTTAAATTTTTTGAGAACTAGGGGCCAAAATTGGAAAGCCCACCTATGTACAAGAACTATATGATGAGACCAAATTAATTTTAGGTTTCCTATCTTACTTGGCACAAGTGACAAGCAAATGAAACACCATCCTTCCACGTATTGAAAACATAGGATTATAAAACTAGTGGCAAGAAAAGAAGGAAAATAATTTGTATAAAATGTGGAGTAGGGTCACATCTAATATTCTCTTGTCAATGTGTTGGTTAGTGTGTCTTGGTTAATGTATTGATGCTTCTAGCTATAATAACTACAATATACTATATTTATAATTTATTTTCGTAACAAAGTATCATTTTATTTGAATGTTCGTGATAAACAAGTTGATTGTTGGTTTTCTTCACTTTAATTTATGGTTATTGTTGGGAATATTTGTTTTCAACTTTTCATTTTTCCTTCACTCGATAACATGTCCATTTTAGTGCTTTATAAGCTCTAAATTTCAATCCTCTAGTGTTTGCCGACCATTTGAAATGTTTTTGACAACATTTGTTCCTAGCAGTGCATGTTTCTAAAAAAATTTGCTAGTTATTTATTTGAAGCTAAATAGATTAACGAAAAGAATGAAAATGTTTACATTACTTGATTTGCAAACTCACATGTATTTTCCACTAGAAAATTATTTACAAAATCCCTAATAATATTATGCTTAAAATACAAAACTATAATATGAGGGTATATTTTTCATTAGATTTATGGATTTATTAAGTTATTGTTTATAGCGTATACATGCAAGATATAAAAATGTAAGAAAGAGATAAAAAAATAAAACAATCACTCACAAACCACAATAAAAAAATGATATGACCTAGGAAATCATTATGAAGGAAATTGAGCTAGAAGGTAACACCACACTTCTCTATCTCTTCGATGAGAATGGTTGGAAGAACAAAAAAGTGATACCTATGGCGAGTGCACTACACAAAACCTCTCTATTTTGTCTCTCTTTATCCACTCTCATCTATTCTACTCATTTATGGAAAAAATGCACTTGAATAGAGTGGAACCCCTTTTGCTTCTAGTGGATTAGTTATAGCAAAACCAAATAGCCTACTAGTGGTTAAGTTTGACTCCTTCAACTCTTAAATAGAGTTATAATATTGACTCTTCTAGAATTTCCTTCATCATGGTCACATCGATAACCCCTATTCCATGGATAATTGGGGTTGACATGGAATCTTCTTAAATCATAGTGGTCATGTTAACTTCTAGGTGCCATAAATTTGGCATATGAAATATGATTGAGATGATTCTGAGGATGTTTGAAAGGTACCAATGTGTAGAATAGTGTTAGTAGGTTAAACACTTAAATGCAAAATTTTCATCCCCCCAAAGTTACCTTTAATGCCTTTAATACCTTTAATACATGGAATATTCTTAAATCATAGTGGTCGTGTTAACTTCTAGGTGCCATAACTTTGGCATATGAAATATGATTGAGGTGATTCTGAGGATGTTGGAAAGGTACCAATGTGTAGAATAGTGTTAGTAGGTGAAACACTTAAGTGCAAAATTTTCATCCCCCCAAAGTTACCTTTAATACCTCAAACTATTTCTAGAAGTTTTTAGAATATAATTCACCAAATTGGTACCCTATAGTAAAATTGGTTTTATGAGCTGATTCCTCCACATTTTCCTCTTTGAAAGCATTGATATAGATGAAAAATAATATAATCATCGAATTTGTATCATCATTGATTTTATTTACAACCATGTATAAATGGATTGTTTTCAATAATCCACTCATCAGCTAAGGATTAAAAAAAATGTCAATATTTCTTACTTGCCACTACATAATTGGAAATAAAACTAATAACATACACCTTGTTAGTTGCCACAAATTAAACAAAAAGTTAAAAATCTAGAAACACATTATACAACATACTTCTTAGGTTAAATTCCATTATATAGGTTCGGGAGGAAAGCAGTTAAATGCTAGATTGAGCTATGTAAACTATTTTGATCCATGAAATGTTGAGAAAGGTCCATGTGTGTACCCCCCACCCTCCTTCTTTCTCTCTATCTACTCAATAAAATTTGTGCCTTCAACTGAGTTAATAGCTTGATCAAGCATGGAACCCATGATCAAGGTTATATATTGATTAAGGGTTTGTTTAACTAAACCAATAACTCAATCAGGGTTTTAAAAATGCGTGAAGGACGTTTATAGAGTGGTTTGTTAGATTATCAATCAATTTTCTATACCTTATCAACTTAAAAATTACCCATATTATGGTCATAATTTTACTATTTCTAGATATCCCCTTGCCAAAAGATAAGGCTAATTTTCATGGATTCACTTGTATGGATATGGTTGGTAATATTGTTAATCTTATTGTCAATTTTGAGGGCATGCTTGGTTAGCAATAGGTTTACAAGATATTTGGAGAACTATTTATGATCCTTATTGCAATATTTTTCAGGAATCAACCTATATAGGTATGGTCTTGAGAAAATGTTCACTTTACATAGAAATGACAATGATGAGGTTACACTATCCTTTATAAAAGTGTCTTTTCTTTCCCTATATTTGAGAGGTCCATTAGGAGATTTTTCATGGATATAAGGCAAATAATTACTAGGGCATAGATTTCCTTGAAA
This sequence comes from Pinus taeda, assembly GCA_000404065.3. Taxonomy (NCBI): domain Eukaryota; kingdom Viridiplantae; phylum Streptophyta; class Pinopsida; order Pinales; family Pinaceae; genus Pinus; species Pinus taeda. The sequence goes on along the minus strand of APFE030705183.1, from coordinate 11,596 downwards.
TCCTCTTGTGGGATCCCTCCCCTTCGTCTAAAATCTAAAAGGAGGTTAGTTCCCACCACTAGGTAAAAGAATGGTTAGTAGCACCAAGGGACTCCACTAATTAGGAACCCATAAAATTTCCATCAACAAAATGATTTCAATAGACTATACAACTTATTAACCTAACCCTTTTATATCTCTATGTATCTAAAATAATTGGAAATAAATTATCCCACCCTCCTATATCTTTCACATAGGGTTTGCTTTCCTTGAAAGGAATTTGTAGTGTGAAACGTTTGTGCCCATAAAAAGTAACATTTAATTGTATCTTACATGTTCAAGTGGATATTCCATCTACTCACCATCACTGTGCTATTTGGAGTTAGTAGCACATGAGAACACACTAGTGTTATATAAGCATTAGAGAATATAAAAAATATATAAACCTAATGATGAAGAAGCGGTGTTAATACTTTATCTAAAAGAGGGAACAATATTTCATCTCCTATTATAGAAACTTGATCACTAAGAAGAGTAGACAAAAAACAAAGCAAAGGAAAAATGTGTCATTGGAGATTATAGGAGAGTAGAGTGTGTGATAGCTCTACAATACTTGATGATTTTTGTATTTTCCCTTCTACTCTCATTTGTTTAAGAAGAAACGTATAGTGGTTCATATTATTGTTTGGTTTCACATATTTGGTTTCTTAATGTAAATGTTATTTTAATGGTGTTTCGTTTCTACTATAGTTCCACTCATAGTTTTCACTAGTTAAATAATTAGTATATAGTGTTTATTTTCGTATTAAATGACTTTAAATACAAAAATAATAAATTCACAATAAAGCATAAATTCATAACAATAGATCTAAATTTATGATTTTTATTGGCAAGATGAACCATAAAATATAAGAGGTTGTTTATAGAGAATATTGATATCATAAATATTTTCAATAAGCACTAGTGTGACTTGAGTGATGCATATGTTTATTTCGCTAAAAAATTCTAAATTTAGGGGAACATTGATTAATTCCTCGAATAGATGGAATTCATAATCATAAGTAACGAGATAATATTATTAAACATTAAAGATCATAATTTTTCCCTCGCCCTTAAAAATATTCCCATAGATGACATTATTTGTAACATTGAACATGGTATTAGGGACCTTCCTTATAATTTTAAGGAGCTGATTAGGAAAGATTGTGTTATCATTGTTATGAAGTCTAAGCCTCCCAAAAGAAACATTAGGCAAGAAGAATTTATTGCCCTTAAATTCCGAAGGGATAACCCCTACATTGTCATCCTTAACATTGACAAAGGTGGGGTCGTCGTCATTTCAGATAAATCTGATTATGTTAACAAAATGATTGACCATGTTTCTAATAATGGTAGTTACATAAATCTTAATAAGAATCCCATTAAGCCAGTCACTAAAGAAGTAACGACCACCATTATATTGAATAATTTCCTGAAACCTCTCTTTAAAAAACTTACTTAAAGCATTCCCCTCACCCCTAGTATTTATGGGCTTCCAAAACATCAAAAATTCAGGGTTTCCTTGAGACCTATTTTTAGCACAATAGATAGGTCTAATCATCTTCTTGCTAAATTCTTGGCTCAAAATCTTAAACCTCTTGTTGTTCGCACTAATTCCTTTGTTAACGACTCCAATTCCTTTGCTAAATAATTGAATGATATAAAGGTGGACCCTCCGGATTTGTTAGTAAGTTTTGAGGTTGTTTCCCTTTATACAAAAATCCATATCCAAGAGGCCATTGATGTCATACATAGAATCACTCACACTCACACTACCAAATTAGTTGCCCTATGCCTCACCTCAACTTTCTTCAATTTGCAAGGTGATTTCTATGAAGAATATTGTGGGGTTGCAATGGGTTCCCCTATTTACCCTATAGTTGCAAACTTATTCATGAAGGATTTTCTCACCAAGGATTTAGCCTCAACTCAATTTTTCCCTAAGAAGTGGAAGACGTTTTTTGATGATACTTGTGTTATTTTCCCCCATGGATACTAGAAATTAGACTTTCTTCTTAGCAACATTAATTCCCTATCCGACTCCATCAAATTCATGATGGAGGTTGACTTGAATGGGTGCTTTCACTTCCTTGATATCCTCTTCTCTATAATGAATGATGGTGATGTTTCTCACCAAGATTTTTGTAAAAAAACTCACAAAGAACATTATCTTTATGCCACTTCTCATCACTTTCCAGCGTAAAAAATTGGATTCTTATCACTTTTATAATAGGTGCTCTCAGCTCTCTGGCACCCAGAGAGGAGAAAATTGAAGCCAGGGCAGAGATGGGTAGCATGCTGGATTTGAATGAGCCCATAATTATTCGAGAGAAGCCGACTATGGCCCATGACAGGGTAGAAGCCACCACCTCTGCTCCTCAACAACACATAGAGCCCAATCTGCCGGATTTTTACCATGCCAATACTCTCTATCATAAATTGCCTCCTGGCATGAAGTTGGAGGATGTCCCAGAGGGTATGGAAATATCCTCGGAGCCTCTGGACAAATTCAAAGAATATAAGCTGGAGAAGGACATGTAAACAGTCCTTCGTCGCAATTTTTGAAGGTTTGCTCATATCCTGTTGATCGCTTCTTCGATTTTGTGGTCGCATCAATGGTCTTCGTCATGGTCGAGTGGATAAGCACAGCTGGGTGCAGTTTTGCAGTTTGGTTTCTGTTGGTCTCTCAAGTCCGGTCTGAATGCAGTTTTGCTCTTGGTGCGATCTATGGCTCAGCGAATGACGCATGTTTGAAGGATTTCAATATCAAGGCATGCAGCCCCAATCGTGGGAAAGGAAATTTTGGCTGCAGAAGCTCACTCAGAAATTTTGTAAGACATCTTTTTGAACATGAACTGTCCACTTCTCAATCTTCTAGTGTAAGAGGCACTAGCCTCAGTGGTTCTGTTAGTTTTGTTGCGAGTTTGAGAGAGAGATGCAAGCCTCAATGGCGCTCTGAGAGGTTTCGCCCTCTTGTATATATTTTTTCTTCTTTAATATAAATAGATTAGCCTTTGCGTAGAGAAAAAAACAGGTGCTCTCAAAATTTCTGACGAGATCCACCTCGAGCAATACAAGTCTCATATTCGTAAATTATTTCCAAATAATTGATATAACATAACTCAAGCACTCAAGGTCTCTAAAAGAGAGTGTAAATAATCAAGGGTTAAGAATGCTCATGTTGATCCCATCTCTAGGGTTCAACCTCCATTTATCCACAAGACCACGAACATGATTTACCATATCCTTAAAAAGAAGAGAGTTTTTGGTTCATTCAAACCTCTTAATACAATTAAAAATTCTCTTAGGTTTTTTAAGGAACTTGTAGACCCTAAATACATGAAATGGATCTACTAGATCCCTTGTTACTATGGGGTTCCCTACATTGGAGAAACTAGTTGCAGCATTAACGAGAGAATCTAAGAGCATGCACGAGACATTAGGCACAATAGTTCTCTCTCATCACCTCTAGCTGAACATGTGGACAAATCCAAGCATCATGTGTGCATTGAAGATTCGAGAGTCATTTCTATGGTTGATCACTTACACCATAGGAAGCTTAGAGAAGTTATCCATATTGAGAAGAATGCAATCAATCTCAACATAGATGATGGTTGGAAATTAATTAAGAGATGGATTCCCACTCTCTTCTTGATTCTAGTGAGAGATGATGGTTGGAAATTAAGTAAGAGCTCAATTCTGACCCTCTTCTTCTTTTAATTTTTATTTTTATTTTTCACATTCAACTTCAATAAGAATACTAGATTATTTTAGTATTTTTTCTTTTATTTGAATTCTCACTATAATATTATTTTAATTTATATTAATAAAATTATTTAACTTATTTTATTTGAATTCTCATTATAATATTTTTTAATTTATATTAATAAAATTATTAAACTTATTCTAATACAATTTTTATTGAAAAACTTTTAAAATTAACAAACTTAAAATGGAGAATGTGGTCATATGATGAACGTGGAGAACGTGGTCATATGATGAACGTAGTTGGCTTCTAAGTCGGCCTGCTGTGCTATAAATATATGTTTGATTTCGATTTTCAATTTAGGTTTGTAAATTCAATTTTCTTCGAACAAGTCGTGAACAAGCAATGCAGAATTTCGACATGGATATCACATTCCGAGCAGTGGGTAGTGACCAGCCCGAAACCAGTGCTGAGCATCAATCGGAGTTGAATGTGACTGCGATGCACGAAAATATGTGCTTTGAGTGCGATATGTGCTTTGACGATGTGAATGTGACTGCGATGCACGAAAATATGTTTTGCCATCATAGATATTGTTTTCGATGTTTGACTCTATACGTCAAGGCCATGATCGCTCAATCTAGTAATGTGCCTATATGCCCACATCGCATGTGTATTTCCAAACTCACAATACATGATTGTGAGAAATTCCTGCCATCTAAATGGCTTGAGATTTTAATAAAAAGGTCTGAAGAGGAAAAAATTGCAGATTCAGAGAAAGTATATTGCCCATATCCTGATTGCTCGTTTTTGATGGCTTCATCCGAATTAAATAAGTGTGGACAAGTTCCTTCTCCCTTTTCTTCCTCATCACACTCTTCGCTAACAATAAAAGCAACAAAATGCCAGAAATGCTGCCGCTTGTTTTGTATTGAGTGTAAGGTTCCTTGGCACACAGACATGTCTTGTGAAGAATATGCCCCTCAGTTGGGCGCTGCAAGTGCAGAATTGAATTTGCTTGCAGAGAACAACAAGTGGAAGCGGTGCCCGAACTGCAAACATATGATTGAACGCACCGGTGGTTGCAGGCACATAATTTGCAGGTACATGATTTCTGAGCCATGGAGTTTTTGTTTATTAGAATTTAACCATAACTTAATAGGAAAGTGTTTATGTTTTCTATTTTTTAAAATAGATTTTTATGTTCTAATATTAAATTTGTTTATCTTCAGGTGTAATCATGTATTTTGTTATCAATGTGGAAGAATTCCATGGAAGGGTAATTGTGATTGTATATGGAAGTAGAAATTATTGACGAGGAGCAGGACAGTGATGATGAAGAACATAATTATGAAGATGGAGATAGAGATGAAGATTTAAATGATGTAGATTGATGTTTAGGGTGGTAGGTAAGTTATTTTTGTTTTTGTTTTTTTAATATTGAATATTTATTATTCAAACTATAGATAATTTGAATTATAAGTTATTGTTGTAATAGAAATTAGAATAAATAATTAACACTTCATTTGTTGTTTTAGTAATGTTTTTGGAATCTCATCCATTTGTATGGTTGTAAGGGAAAAAATGTCCAATCCTTTTAAATTATCTTTTAGTTTAATGCTGATCTACTCATTTAATACTATTTTGTATTATGATAATGTTGTTCTTTAATACTTGTATAGTCACTTTTGGTGCTCTATATGGTCATCCATTGCTTGAACCTTTATTTTTCCTCTCAAAGTTGATGTGACCTATGGAGGATGATAGCCATAAAGATGTTGACCATGGTAATATCCTATCAAGCTTAAGATTCCTTCAAAGTTTTGGATATTGCTCATTACATCATCACTTCAATTTTGCTAGGTCCACTTCAATTCCTTCTAGATACAATTTCATCCAAATATTAAAGTGAATTAGTAAATTTAAATGATATCACCAAAATTTAATGACCTTTATGTGTTTTAAGCACCATTTTGGTATTATGATTTTATTATATCAAGAATGAATATCCAAGAAAATCACCTTCTGTAATTTAGCTAATACTTCATTAATTATAGAGAAATCACTTTGATTAGGACTATTATAGAGAAGTCACTTTGATTAGGCCAATTATGGAGGAATGATTGTGATTAGATTGAATAAAGCTGACCTCTAACATTTATTAAACTATACACTCATTCATCTTTCCAAATATCTTCTAAGTAATATTTTTGAGATCCATGACAATAGAATGTCTAGATATTTTAACATATAATCAATATAATTGTGAAATTAAAAAAGAGTAATTATTTACTAGTGAACTATGCATGTAATGATTTAATAGTGATTTGTGAAACACAAAAATAAAGGACCTTTTTGTGGTAATAATTTAAGTATGTTAGTGGTCATTCTCACTGCATCTTTTTTGGTTGGGATTCTTGTAATATTTCTATTCAAAATTTCTAGAGTATTAATTCTAGCCTAAGTGTAGAGTTTTATCTTGAGATATGGGGGAGACCCTTATTTGTAGCTAGTCTAGACTTGTGGAATCCTTTCTTTGATCTGGATGGTGTTGTTGAGTCCCAGGGGTCAAGAGTTAGAGTGTACAATCTCTTTGATTACTTGGCCATAAATATTATAGTTTAAGAGTTCTTGGATGTTGAACCAATGAAGCTTAAAACATGTTGGAGAAATCACCACGTTGGTGAAGATCAAATTGCTAAAGGGATTGATAGTTTATTAGTGGTAGAAGCCTTTGTGGACAAATTTAATAATATTTGTTAGTGGATTATGTTAGAGGGCGAGTCTAACCACTCACTAATTTTTCTGGAGATTAAAAATCCTTCCTAGATTAAAGATGAATATTTTGTAAGATTTTTCAAAGAAGGTTGGTCCTCTGTAACACCCATCCCTTGTATGTAAAACTTATCTAACCTAAGATAGGAAAAAGTAGGTCTTATGTGTAACAAGAAAAGTAAATACTTTATGATGAAATAAATAAAATAATTAATAACTTGGAAAATCGAGAGACCAAGAGATGAGATACTTTCCAAATCCCATTGCTTAATGGGAATGGATAATCCTTTCATGATAAGAATTCTAGATGCAAATCTAGGTGAGAGTAATGGATTTCAAGATAAATATCCATTAAACTACTTAGTTCGAGGAAGATGACAAGTTAAGAAAAACATAAAAGCCTTGTAAGAGATAAATGAAAGCTTTTATGAGGAAAATCCTGGTGATAAAGGCGGGTGTTTCTTGGAAAAACCTGGGAAAATGGATTAAAAAAGATCTATAAAAGTGGGACTACTCTAATGGAAACCATATCATTAAAGAGGGTATTAAATACCAACTGTAGAGATCAACAAGAGGGAGTTGATCCATGGTAGCAATTCTCACCTCGAGTGTGAACTCGTGGAAGATAGTCTAAATTGGGTGAACTCGTGGAAGATAGTCTAAATTGGGTGAACTCGTGGAAGATAGTCTAAATTGGGTGGTGTGCTCAGTTTTTCCCAAGTGACATTCTTTCGAATAATCTAGTTGCATGGGATGTTTAAATGTTGACTCTTACTCTCTATATTTTCAATTTTGAAGCATATAAGAGAAAATGCTTAGGTTTTTTTTACATATAAATTGATTGAATAATGTACATATGACTACTATGAATGAGTAGATTTTCCTATGTTAGGTGTGGGCATGAGTTAATTACATATGAGTGCATGGGACATCCATTTCATATCAATTCAATCCTAGTTAATTTTATTAAAGAAACATAAGATGTGGATCTTATGCAATATTGGTGTTATTGTGTCTTTTGTTTGAGACACTGAATTATCGTGCTTGAGTCAACTATGTAAATTGGGTAACTATGATTAAGGCTTAACTGTATAAAGTATGGTGAAGATTATTTATGCTATGAATTATGCATCCAATGCTGCTCTTTTAACTAAGTGTTCATAATCCCTAAGATACACATGTTAACATTACATGAAACATGTTATCATTACATGCGTTAAAGTAATTATGTTGAATTTTCATTTATGCGAGTATTGAGGTAAGAAAGGAGGTATTTTTTTATGCATAATCTTGACCTTGGATGATCGTTTCTTTGAGTTATAATACGTGTCGGAAATAATACTGAGGGGGGGGTGAATCAGTATTAGCAATTTAACAATATTTCATTTCCATAAACAGATTTATATAGGCTACTTCTGTTAATGCAATTTGCATATATACGTAATTGTGTTTAAAGCAACCAATGTATACCTTATAAACTTATAATTTAGTTAGTTGATTTTTAATTTTTGTATCGGAACCATATAAGCAGTAACAAGTATAGTAAAAACAGATCAGACAATCACACCCAATAACACAAGATTTAAGGCGGAAACCCAAAGTGGGTGAAAACCATGTGTTGCAATTCATCTCTATCTTCTTTTAATAAGAAACTTCCTTTTACAATATTTCTATACTAGTGCAGTCTTATACTAGTACGTGGGCTTCTACCTATAGGAGGCTACAACCTTCTCTCCCTCTCGAGCTTCTCCTAGAAGGGAGCTACAACCCCCTTAGCTCTTGTACTAAATGATGTACTAGTACGTAGGTGCTGACCTATAGAAGGCTACAACCTTCGCTTTTCTTCTAGGGACCACGTTTCATAAATTTTCAGACTCGATCCATCAATAGCATCAATCAAACACCAAAATATATCTGCATCAATAAATCTCCCTTGCACTAACCAAAACCGAATCAAACAATCACTTCTTTGAATGTTGTAAACAGAATATGGTAACAATACCAGAAGCTAAGCCAAAACCTATAATACTGCAATAACAAACAGAAGTAGCTAAAACATATTTTATGAGACGTACACTACTTCAGTGTGTGGAACCCGCATTCATACACTGTTATATGAAGGTAAACATGTGTATACACTGTTTTGAAATGTTCAACCAATGTGTTTACATGCCTTTGCTATATTGAACCTGCGTACAGATCTGTGAAAGATGATTTAACCTTTACAACTATTCAAACATCAATTATATCCACATCATCAGATTTATAGATTATGACATGCGCCAATTATAAAAGATCAAAACCACACAAAGATACTTCTCTTCAAGCTTTAAGATCTTGACCCATCAGTAAAACTTATCCTTCTTCAAGTGCTGAGGTTCCTCCTTGATTCAGATCCAGCTATGCACCATAACCAAATGACTAGTATTCTAGATCTTTCTTTTCATTAGATATTCAATACTTGAGTGCCTTTGCCTCATAATCTCCTCCTCATTTTATATTCTTAGGCCTTACTCAATACCATGGTCCAAAACCACTTAGAATCAATACCTTGGACCAAATATCTGGGGTCAACACTTCGAATAAGATACCTTGGACCAATACAATGGGTCAAAATACCAAGGACCAAATACCATAGACCAAAATCAAGTTTTGCAACATGTACACTATTTTCCTTGCATGAAAGTGTGTGTATATGCATATGTGCCTTTTGGTTGGCGAACCTGCGTGTATATACGACTTTGTCAAGAGGAACCTGCGTATATTTCTTTTTCCTTCATTCTGAGAGCCTGAACTACGATCTGTCATCCAAGTGAGTTGCCATCAAGGACAACACTTGTTTCATAGTGCCAAACCTGTTCGATAATGCTAACAATCTCCCCCTTTGAACTTGATGGCAACCCCAAGTCATTCTCCGCCTTTGTCATCGAGGCCAAAGGGTTATGCTCCCCTTGAGTACATGCTTTATTCTGTGATATGATAAAGTGTGTTGTTCATGCTCCCCCTGCATGTAAGCATGGTCTACAAAAAAATGTTCTACATGAAGAAGGTGACTCTATACATCATAAATGACCTTCCTATCACCAAAAACTCATACATACATCCATCTCCCAACCAAGTGGGAATATACCAAGATTGACTCATCCACCCAACCATGTGGGGATACACAAAAAGTTTATACATGGTAAACAAGAACATTACATCATCCATCCCAGGCATAGTGGGGAAACAAAATAGGTCATTACATGACCTTGATAATAAAATATATACATGACATAGAGACATAATATCTAAAACAAGACTCTAATAGTCATCAACAACTATCATAAGCCGCAGTTTTCAATCACCATCCAAACCAACAACGATGATCTCCCTTTGCACCTATTCCACCTCAAACAAAAACAACTTTGAAATTGTACCAAGATATTTTAAGATAATGCCAACAATGCATTATTAGAAGTATGTGCTCCCCCTGAACCTGTGCCAGATGATCACTGTCAGGCCCATATCACACTTTTTTCATCCTGAGTCTATCCCACTGATATTCTTGAAACTAATGTATACGCGACTGTATCTAGAGAAACCAGTGTATGTATGCGTATATGCTTCATCAAACTCATCAACTAGATAAGTATCAATGGCAAGAAGATGCATCAACTACTCCCACCTTCTCTGTGAAGTATTCAAATGTCTCTCTGGGTAGTGGTTTGGTGAATATATCAGCAACCTATTCCTTGGAGGGAAGATACTCCAATTTGACCTTTTGTTCAAGCAATTGTTCCTGGAGAAAATGATATTTGATAGGTATATACTTGGTCTTGGAATGCATGATAGGATTCTTTGAAATACTAATTGCACTTGGATTATCACTTAGAATGGAGATGGGTGGAGTACATATGATTTGAATGTCTTGCAATGTTTACATCGTCCAAAGAAGTTTTGAGTAGCAAGATGCAGTAGGCACATATTTTGCTTCAGCTGTAGATAATGCAATTGAACTTGTTTCTTGTTCAATGAAGACACTAATCTAGAACCAATAAAGAAAGCACCACCACTAGTGCTTTTTCTGTCATCCATGCTTCCTCCCCAATCTACATCTGTATATGCATGAAGTGTGAGATATATATCTCTAGGATACCATAAACCAAAGCTTTGTGTTCCTTGAAGATATTTGAAAATCCTTTTGACTGCTTGAAGGTTTGTTTCCTTTGGATTTGCTTGGAATCTTCCAACTAATCCCACTGCATGCATGATTTCTAGTCATGGACCTGTTAGATAGAGTAGTCTACCAATCATGGATTTGTAGGTTGGTTGATGCACTGCTGCTGATTCATCACTTCCGCTGAGGCTGCATCTTGTTACCATAGGGGTACATACTAGTTTAGCATCTTCCATTCCATATTTCTTCAAGATCTTCTTGAGGTACTTGGTTTGTGATAGAAAAATACCATTTTTATTTTGTTGAACTTGTAAACCAAGAAAATATCTGAGTTCACCAAGGAGGGACATTTTAAATTCCTTCTGCATTACCAAATCAAAGTTTTGACTCATGGCTTATTCATTACTACCAAAAATGATATCATCGACATACATAACAAGTATTAGCAATTTATCATTGTCAATTTTTATATATAGATTGTTATTAGCTGATGCTTTTGAAAAACCTTGTTGATGAAGGTATTTGTCAAGACAATAATACGAGACCCTTGGAGCTTGTTTTCGACCATAGAGGGCCTTTCTAAGTCTACATACAAGTTTTGGATCATTTCCAAGGACGAATCGATCTCGTTGCACAATATATACTTCCCTTCTAGATCTCCATTAAGAAATGAACATTTCACATCCATTTGGTATACTTTGAACTTCTGAAAGCTAGAAAGAGCAAGGAACATTCTTATGGCGTCAAGTCTATACATTCTTTTTGAGCATATCCTTTACAAACAAGTCTAGCCTTGTTTCTAAAAACTTCCCCATTTTCACTCAACTTGTTTTTGAATATCCATTTGGTTCCAATGATATTTTTATCATGAGGTCTAGGAACTAATTCCCAAGTACTATTCTTTTCAATTTTCTCAAGCTCTTCATTCACGACCTTTA
>APFE030705179.1:184913-213472 GCA_000404065.3 Pinus taeda | reverse complement strand
GCGTTGGACCTAAGGTAAGATCGGAAAACACTTGGTCTCTCATAGAATAATGTATATTTAGAGAAGGATTGCTCTTGTTTGGTTTGTTTGTCACTAGAGAGTCTTAGACTCCTATGGAGGTTAGGTTTGTCTGCAAACATAACTCTTTCCGCATGACAACATCATTTAGTGTTTCTTCGACTACTTCTAGAGTCCTATTGGTTACTTTTGATATCACCTCCTTTGTGGCACCTTCTATAACAGTCCCTTATCTATCTGAATCTTCTACATTGAGTGGGAGAGACCATATTTCCTTCATCCTCATTCAAATCCTTTCATTTCAAGGTTTGGGGTTAGATGATCCCCTGAATACGGGTCACACTAAGGTTGGCCACAAATCGATGATTCATAAAGCTCAAGAGATGGATTCAAGAGAGATTAATCAAGGGAAAAAATGCCTCCTAAATGCGGTTCTTAGAGTGAATACACTCCATCGAGAGTTTTTTAATGAAAATTATGTCCATGAATATTATAGGGTTAGAAGGGAGATCTAAGGTTTTATCTCTCAATTGTAGGATATAAATTGACACTCTTGATATGATTATACTATAGGAAATTATGGGGTGTGCTTACCCTATTATTAAGATGAGTAAATATCTCAAGGGTTGGAATTTTGGGAGGTAGGATTTTGTTGGGGCCTTGAAGTGTAGTATCATTTGGTATTGGGACTCACTGATTTTGTCTAATTCTTTTGCAATTACATTTGGTTTGGTCCTGGATTTGCACAGTCATGAATTCGATATGGATTTTTAATTAATTTATATTAATGTGCCTTATGAAGATAAGGATAATTTCTAGAATTACATATTAATATATTTATGCTCCCTTGATTGTATATAGGTGGGACATATTATTATGGGGGCTAACGTTAGTCTCTCAATAAGCGATCAAAGATCTAGGGCTCCACACACCAGTAGATAGACTCCCAAATTTTTATATCAATCATTTTGAGCATGTTGGTTGGTTGATTTAGTGTCAATTGATCTAACTTCCACTTGGACCAATAATAGGGTCATGGATGCCAATATTTCCAAATGGCTAGATTGATTCTTAGCATACCAAGGACTGCTTATATTGATCTATATAAATCATGGATTATAAAGGTTTGGATTTCTTTTTTATCATTTTGTTATCTACTTGGAGATTAACAAAGGGGCTTTGAAAATTGGTATCCCCTCTAAATATAATCCTCAATGGGGGGGTGTTAGGAAGATTTTTGGAAATTGGTTTCGAAGAATTGGATCTCTTTCAAACTAGGTTCTAATGTTCCCCCGTGTGCTCAAGTTGCTCATAATTAAAAAGCTTGAAAAAAAATGATGGAAATGTGGGCTACAAAAAAAAGGAACAATAGATGGAAAAAATCAAGAAAATAGAAGAAGAGTTGGAATCGTTTGACTTTAAGAATGGTTTATCTAATGAAAGGATGACACGTCTTCATCTCCTCAAGAAGAAGAGAATGAAATTCCTCTTACAAAAGGAAAGGGAGTGTAGACTAAATAATCAATATTTTTGGTTGGAGGCAAGAGATCAAAACAAAAAGCTATTTATCAAATTTTCAAATCATAGAGGATATATAATACCATTTGGTATTTGACTAATAAGTTTGGGAATAAGGTCAAGGGTTTCATGGATCTAAAATCATTACTATTAGGATCAAACCCTTCTTGCAAGGTTGATTTCAAATGAACAATAATTTTGGGTTTCTTAGGGACAAATTAAGTCATGAGGCTATTGGATATACTCAAGAATGGCTTCATTATATCAAAATTACCGGTAAGGTTGTTATTTTGAAACATGAATTGTCAAAATATTATGACAAAATTTCTTTCACTTTCTTAAAATTATTGTTACTTAAGGTCAGTTTTGATTTAAGTATTCTAAATTGGATCATGGGATGTCTAATCTGTAATGTCTTCCTGCTTTGCAGTTATAATTAATGACATTGGCTCTACATTATATAAGCCTATTAGAGGACTTTGACAATGTTTCCCTCTCTCACTCTATCTTTTGTTGATAATTGCATAAGGGCTCTCAATTGGTTGATTATTAAACCTAGACAAAATCATCACATTCAAGGGATCCATTGGGTCTAAACATTAATCTCACACATTTCTTATTTGTGGATGATGTTCTTTTATTATGTTGATTTCATATTGATGAAGGTGATAAATTTAAATCAATTATTCAATCCCTCTATAATGCCACATGCATGTTGATAAATTTGGAAAACTTGACTATATATTTTCTAGACAATGTGGAGGATTCTAGCAGCAGATGTCATATTTTTTTGGGTATCAAACTTTTGATCTTAATGGAGATTTCAAATATCTTAATATTAAACCAAACATGTATGGTATTTTTGAAAAGAAATGGTTATAGTGCAAAGTGGAAAACTATAACATTTTTGGTGTAATCAATGGTTGTCTCAAGGACAACAACTTGTTTGCATCAAATCAATTTTGGAGGCTATTCCAATATAGTGGAATCTATTAACACATATTCCCAAGAGAATTCTAAATCAAATTCAGAGGGTGGCTTTGAATTATTTATGAAAGGGTTCTGTCAAATACTTAGTGTCACATTTAATAAGCTAGTCGAGGATTTTCGTAGGATTTTCCTCCCAAGGGAATATGTGGGATGGGGCTTAAAGAAAATATTAGAGTTTTGGAATGCTCTGGATGGAAAATTGCTTTAGGCTTTTCTCAACTGAGAAATTTTATGGAGGAAAATTCTTTTTTCTAAATACATTTCACCTAATTCTGAGTGGGAATGGATCCATTAACCAAACAAATAATGTGCCTTTAAGCAAGGAGATATGAAACACATCATGTGCTCTCATTGTGGGAGGCAAGGAAATTTTGTATGCTACTAGTCCCATTCACTATAAGATCTAAAAGGGTCCTATTGTAGCAGCTACAACCACCCTCCAAAATTTTTCCTTCTCTTCATTTTGGAGCCTCGTTACTAAAATCTCAACAACTTGTCTTACATTGCCTAGGTACTTGTTCTTTCATTGAGTTTTATCTTTCACTTTACAACTTGTGTTTGCTTACTTGATTTTCAGTATAACCAGAAGATGACCTCTTGACTTGGTTGCAAGCTATTTCTAGCATTGCCTTCATGATCTGCGTAATCCTTAAGGGAAACCAAAGTGCAACCCAATAGTGAGCTTCAGCTCCAGAATTGTGTAGACCCAGCTAGCAGCTTGTCTTCAGCTAGGAAACTACACAGATCAGTCCAAGCCAACAAGTGAGCCTTCAGCGCCAGAATTTTGTAGAGCCAGCTAACAGGCTGTCTTCATCTCGAAAATTGTGCAGAGCCTGAGAGGTAGCCCAAAGCCACTAAGCCTAGATATTGCACGAAACTTTTTGTGCTCAGAAACTGCTTAGTGCATGAACCAAAGAGTTTCCTGATCCTTCCCAGAATTATGCAATCTTTGTAGGCCCTAAATGGATTTTTTCTTGAAAACAAAGAAGCTAAGAGGAAAATAATCCCTAGGAAGTAGGGATTATTATTAGCTTCCCAAAGGTGACACATTACCATCTTTAGAAGTTTCTGCCAAGTGTCATTATTGTCCTTGATCTCAAGCATACGTGTCATCAACTTCATTTTGCTCAAATATATGTAATAGATGCCTATAGAGCTCACTTATACATTTGATCATCAAGCTCTAGCTTCCCTAGGAGATCAAGGAGCCTTCAGAGCATTGTCATCACTTTTTGGGGTGAGTTTTTCTTTTATCGCCTTTGGCTTTTTTTTCTATCACTTTTGTTTGTTTAGCTTGTGAGAGTGTTATTTCACTCATTTTGTTGAACAAGCACTGGCATTTTAACTTGTTTTAGCTTGTGAAAGTGTTGTTTCAAGTTATAAATTTCCTTCCCGAAACGTCACATGAGTTTTCCCGTTTTTGCACCAATTACCATCGTGCAACGACTCCCTTCACACGCCTCCTGTTCCTTCAATTTGATCCATTACTGCACTTGTTTTACATCCATACATCTACACTTAGTTAGATCTGCACTCATCCTTACATCATCCTTCACATCTGCATGTTTGCACACTCCCCATGGATAGATCTGGGCTCCCTCTGCCTGGATTTGACACTTCACTGCATATAATGCACAATCTTGGAACTCAAGGCCTCTGCCTTGGCTTCTAGAATTGCGCAGAGACTGTATTGGGTTGGCTCCAACTGTGCACTCCACCATTCCCGGAGCGAGTCTCCCAGCTTGGTCACTGAGACTGTGCAATGCACAGTCTCTCCCAGGCCCTGACCCAGACTGAACTGCGCATTGTGCAGTTTGAGTCATTAAGTTAACGCGCTGACTTTTGGGATTGTGCAGTTCGTAGTTCCCATAGTTTGTCAGTCAAAATTTCACAATTCCTCTCATCAGATGCGCTAGTTGTTGCTTACTCATGCTGTGAAGTTGGATTTGTAAGAGCTAATGTTCGCTTGCCATGAGTGTCTGTTCTGTTCCACTGGTACCATGCTTGTGAAGCACTTCTCTCCAGCATTGACTATACCATGGCACCAAAGACAACTGCTTCAAGAGATACCACTGAAATAAGTACTGGGGAAGCAATTGAGAAAGTGCCAATTTACTTGCCAATATATGCAAAAACCCAACTGTTTAAAGAAAAGGATTCAACACTGACATGGAAGCAAGACCAACAACAACAGAAGAAGGAAGCAATACAATAAAAGATCAAGGAAAGAGGAAATTGATGACATAATAAATGGAGAAAAAATATGTAGAGAAAAAGTGGATTCAATCTTCATGTAGGCAACTTTGACAGCAGAAGAAAAAGGAAGCATATGACACAGAAAACAGAGCTGAGGAAGAGAGAAAAATAGAGCTTACTGATATCAGAACTGAGACCGCAACAAGCAAAACAAAAACTAAAGGAAGGATGGGAACTCAAGAGGAAATAACATGAAGATTAGAAGAAGCAGGAACAAGAACAAAGGCAAGGCACAATGATAGAGCAAAAAATGCCAATACAGGTTGATGAGCGGGAACAAACAACAACTGAGGACTAAGAGTGAGCTTCTGCAAGTTCTCTCATCAATGCTAAATATAAGAGACAAGTCTGGTTAGAGGACGACATGTACATGGAAGAGTTAAGGCGAGAGGCCCCTAGGGATTACTTGGAGTTGAGTGCAGCAAATGTGTAGAAGCACACCAATGGTCCTATCATGGTCTACACCATGCTGTAAATGCTTTAGGACAGGTTCTAAGACCATATACCCAGATGCCATGGAGGCAAGAGTCTGCTTTCACCAAGACAAAATCAAGAAGTTTAGGGACATCAGAGCACACTACCAAGCTTGGCATCAGTACATGACTGAGAAGCATCAAGTGGATGTTGCCAAGTTGATCTTCCCCAAACCTCTCAGTCATAGTGTTTTTTCTTGTTAGGTTGTGTCTAGCCTATTTTGTCTCACATGGGTACATATGGAAAGTACGTATTATTTGCAATTGTGTTGTAAGTGAAATTCCAAGTGTCATCAATGTAATGTGAACAATCATTATGTAATGTAAAGAGTTATTTGTAAAGAAGTTGTAGAGTCACGAGGATAGTCAAAGAGTCAAAGGGGGAATGTCAAGGGTCACCCCACCCTTTGTTATAAATAGAACTTCATAACTCATAGAACAAGCTTTTGGGAGCCAAGATTTTGGCTAGGCATTTCTTAGAGAAGGCTCGGAGAGTATTGTGATGAGCCTTGGCTTCCCCACAACGTAAAGTGAGTACATCTCTTTGGAGGAGCAGATAATATTGACTGTAATGTTCCACTATTGGGGCTAGCGGTTATCAATGGTGTATGTATGGATGGAACTTTCACTTAATAATATAACCGAGCTAGAAAGTTTTCATGCATATGTTGTTATTGTAGTTCGACTATTCTAATTACTTTAGTAATTTATGTTATTTAACTTACAAATTTTTGTATGAACTATTTTGTGCAATTGTATGAATCTTGTTGAAGACATGTTGGATTAACCTGTCACTTTTGATTGTGGACTATTCTTCTTCCAGCTTGTGATGTCATTCCGCTCATGTGTTCCTTTCAGGCTGCGCACTATTACAGGATTCTAAGGGACACACTTCCTTTTCCCCTATATGTATTAGAACCCCCATGCATCTCACTTGACATATCGCAAGGTCACGCACTTGCTCTCGACAAAGTTATCATACTTACGTCTATGCACTATCGTGGTTAAGGCATTACTTTACTACCCATTGGAGGGATGCCTACTCCAAACGATCTGAGGTCTAGTTGGGACTTCTTACTAGGGAGATCCCTTGACATGTTGGCGGGTCCAGCAACATAAAAATTTCTGGTGCTAGAAGGAGGGCCAGATGACAAGATGAGTCCTCAAAGTCTGTTTTGAATCTCTGCACATCATTCATGACTTGCATTACAATCTCAACTCCGACATGTTTTTCTCATGCAAATGATTTTGAAGCGTCACAGGATGTCATCGATGACTTCTCAAGACTCACTTACAACAGTGAAGGTGGAATAGCCATGCTAAGACACAAAGTTTCCTTCTTAGGCTTCCATGAAAGGAATGAAGTCCCCTCGGACGATGTTCCTTGTGGGTTTTTAGCTTACACGTTCGAAAGGCATGCTGAGCAATAGTGTTGCCCATTTCCTGCAACCTCTACTTACTCTTTTAATCATATGATCAGAGAGTTAGGTAGTGCTTTCTTTCATTATGACCGTAAAGCACTTAATAAAAAAATTCTTAAATTATGGAAAGCACCTGATGAATCTATTGTGAAATTTTGGGATCACTTCTGTAATATTTCTTTTCAAATCCCCGAAGAGGAAATTGATTGGAAATTTCTCAAATAAAGATTTCAGTATCTTCTTCACGTATTTTAAAATCCACATGAGTTAGAATCATTCAAACCCTTCCCAACATACCTCGGTGTTAGAGCTTCCAAATCTAAGATGGAAAAGATCACTATCACAAGTGGCCCTCCATCCTCTTCTCATCAAACAACTCTAGCTCCACAAGATGAGGTGGGATAACTTGCGAACCAATTTGTTGAAACGTCACCTCCTCCCACCCCACCTACTCTGGATATCTATGTATATTTGGACTGCAACCCTAATGGTTGTCACGTGATCTCGTTCTCTCAACTTTTGTCATCTGGTTCCTTTGATCCTTTGGATTTTACTGTGTTCCATTCATTTGTTTTGGACTACCCATCTATTATTCATGAGGATCAAGTTGTAGATGGAGTTGGTGTTGAGCAACCAACCTGCATTGTCATTTTTGATGAGTATGTGTGGGAATCTAAAGAAGAACCTATAGTGAAGGATGAGATCCTTCTATTTGCACCACATCCACATTATCCTAACATCTTTTGTGATCTTGCCATTTCAGATTTTTCTTGTGAAAATTCATTCCTAGATGTTTCTACTTCCGATCATTCATAGGGCACACATGATGCCAGTTCGTCATTTTATTGTGGAGAGGGAAAATATTTATTTTCAAATCTACCCAATATGTCATCTTTAATTTTTGGAAATTTAGAGGGTGAAAAATTATGTTTCTCATCAACCCCTTTGTATGATTCGTCAATCATGAGGATGTCGATGCACATCTTGAATTTTCTGATTGTGGTTGTCATGATCTATTCACTCACTCATTCGATCACGGTTATGATTAACTTGCTATTGATTTTTCCAAGCCACCAGTATTTGATGATACATTTGTTGATGAAGTAGAAACCCCTTAGGCTATCTAGGTACTTCATCACGAGATGATGGTTATGTCAGGTACTCGCAGTCCTAAGGTTAGTTCCACTTCCCGTCAGAAAACTATTGAATCACCCTAGGCTTCTCATCACTCTCTCATGCACATTGAAAATAAGCCAGATCTACAAATTTCACATCCTCCACTAGAATCACACGATCCTATCGCTCATGTAATGGAGGAGTCATACGTAGAAAGTCATGTGGTGAAACAAATTTTTTCTTCTTTCTGCATGTTTTCTCATTTTTCAAGATCAAAAGAGTGTACACACTTGTCTTCTGTGCATAATGTGATGTAACACCATGATACGTCTACAAAGTGTTTGTCATGTGATTTTACTCTTTTCTTTTCTGTGGAAGCATTCAATCTTTGATTGTCTTGGTTTTCATTATTTTATATTTCTTTCTTGCTCATTTTCCTAAATATCTTTCTTGAAAACCATTCCTTCACTTTTATGGGTCAACTAATCCACCGGTGGATGCAGTGGAAATATCAGTTCACGTGAGAAGGCCCATGCACTGTTTAGCTTAGGAGTAGGAGTAGTTTTTGTTTTCTTGTTTTCTTTTGCTTTCATGTTTTTCTTTTTCTTACTTGTTTTGCTTTCGTGTCACTACTTTCCTTTCCTTTTTTGTTTGATTATGCACCTGTAGGATTAACTTCCCATGAAACCATGTTTGGATTCTTGAGACAATATGGCTGAAATACAAGAAGACTTGTACAACTATAAACATTTGGTTATATATTTATTCCCTCTCTTTGTGAATATCTTGTGTTCTCTCAGTCGATGATACCCTGATGGAAAATATATTCCTTTCAAAGTGAGTCTTGGTGAAAACACAACGTTTGCACTTTTAACTAGTAACACATACTCTAATTGGTTTTCTATTTTTGGTTAAACCTCATCAACTCATTCAAGTAGAGTAAGGTGAGGGGGGAACCTTAACAAGTATGTCAAAGGTATATATAACATGCTTCTCTGAAGAGACAACCTCTTCTGCTCTCAATAAGTCGAGATCCCTCTTCCACCTCATGAAATAAATAAGTGCCTATGCACAATTATTTGAAAATAAAAAATGAAAAAAATAAAATAAAGGTGAAAAGAAGAGAAAGGATTCCAGCAAGTAACTTTACCAGGGTACTGTCCAAGCACACTAGCAGCAGAGCGATGCTTATGTTCCTAAAGTGAATTTGTCGTGGTAATGTCTAGGCCTGCTGGCAGTGGAGAAACACCAGAGATGAGACTTAAAATCTGATAATCTATATTACTTGTGCATCAATATACCCCTCATCCCCAATCAAAATAGCTCAATTGACTTGGCTTTGTATGTGTGCCGATTGATTAAGAGAAAGGCAGGGACTATATCTTTAACTCAAGCTAGTGAAGGAACCAAGATGATCAAATAATTGAACAATACTTCTGGAGGAGTTAGACTCGTTTTACACGAGACAAGGTCCATACAGAGAGCTAAAGTTCTACTAGTGTGTCGCCAATGTTGTAGTGGCTACAACCAACCTCCAAAATTTTTCCTTCGCTTTGTTTTGGAGCCTCCCTAATAAAATCTCAATAGCTTTTCTTACACTACCCAGGTACTTGTGTTTTCATTGAGTTTTATCTTTCACTTTACAAGTTGTGTTTGCTTAATTGCTTTGTCGTCTAACCATAAGCGGACCCCATGACTTGGTTCCAAACCAGTTCTAGCACTGCCTTGATGATCTATGCAATCCTTGAGGGAAACTAGCCTTTCTCTCAGGAAATGTGCAACGCAACCTAACAGTGAGCTTCAGCTCCAAAATTGCGCAAAACTAGATGGTAGCTTGTCTTCAGCTGGGAAACTACATAGAATAGTCCAAGCCAACAAGTGAGCCTTCAGCTCCAGAATTTCTTAGAGCCAAATAATAACCTAGCTTCACCTAGGAAATTGCATAGAACCTAAGAGTCAACCTAGAGCTACTCAACCCAGAAATTGCGCAGAACCTATTGTGCTTAGAAACTGCTCAATGGATGAATCAAAGAGTTTCCTGGTCCTTCCCATAACTGCACAATATTTGTAGGAAGTGCATGGTATTTTTCCCAAAAATCAAGAAGCTAAGAGGAAAAGAATCCCTATGAAGTAGGGATTATTATTAGTTTCTTGAAGGTGACACATTGCCATCTTTAGAAGTTTATGCCAAGTGTTATTGTTGTCCTTGATCTTAAGCATATGCGTCATGAACTCCATTTTTCTCAAATCTATGTAATGGATGCCTCTAGAGATCATTTATACATTCAATCATCAAGCTCTAACTTCCCTAGGAGATAAATGAGCCTTCAGATCATTGTCATTGCTTTTCGAGGTGATTTTTGCTTTTATCGCCTTTTTAGGCATTTTCTGTTGCTTTTATTTGTTTAGCTTGTGAGAGTGTTGTTTCACTCATTTTTTTGAATGACCGTTGGTGTTTTAACTTGTTTTAGATTGTAGAAGTGTTGTTTCAAGTTATACATTGCATTCCTTAAGCGTCGCATGAGTTTTCTCGTTTTTGCACCAACGACTGCCATGCAGAAACTCCCTTCACATGCATCTTGTTCCTTCAGTTTGATCCATTACTACACGTATTTTACATGCATACATCTACATTTCATTAGATATTAACTCATCCTTATGTCATCCTTCATATATTCTTGTTTTCACACTTCCCATGGACATATTTGGACACTTCACTTAATGCATTGAGCAATCTAGGAGCTGAAGGCCTCTACCTTGGCTTCTGGAATTTTCTAGAGCCTATCCTGCATGGGCTCCAAATGTGCACTACATTGTTCTTGGAGCTAGTCTCCTAGCTTGGTCATTGAGACTACGCAATGCGCAGTCTCTCTGAGGCCTTGACCCGTACTGAACTGCACATTGTGCAGTTCCCGTCATCAAGATTCCACACTGACTATTGGGAACAGGTCCCCTAGGGTCAATTTTGGGGTTAAAAGCCCAAGTTTTGTGTAAAGAATGTAAAGTCTCTGCATTTTGTGGTTGCGGAGCAAGAAAATGTAAAGAGTCATCAAGGGCTCTGCCTTTAGTTTATGTAACTTGTGTCGGCTTTATGAGATCCACCCTTGGTTTGCAGACCATGGGATTGTATAAAAAGGGAAGTCTTAGAAGAGTCTAAGGTAGTCATAGTTGATAGTTGATGTTGATGAATGCAATGGGTATGTGAGAGCTAAGAGTGAAGAGTCTTAGTGTAGGAAAGAGGCTCTACATCTAAGTGCGCAGAGGCCTAGGGTAGAAGTCCACAACTGAGTGTGTGGATCCCTGCAGATGTGTGCGCAGGCTAGTCAGAGTCTATAAAGGAGATCTGAACATCAATAAAGAGAATTATTCTCGAAATACCTGTGTATGATCTATTTTACTTATGTTATGAGCGTATGCAATTATGTTATGTTGAATATTGGGTTTATGATTTAATGTCGTATTGATGCGCGAATCTATGTGTTTTACTTTGTTATATGAACACAAGTAAGAATATCTGTTTATGTAAAGATAATCATAATGCATGTTGAAGTTATCCACCACTTAAGCTAATCTGGGTAAATATAGCAGTAAGAGTAGTCACAAAGGTGCATAAGTGTCTGAATTTCCTATTTAGGGTACACGAAGGACGATTGCAGACCTTTGCAAAGGTCGTGACGCTGAATAAGAGTAGTATGTTGATAAGCCCTAAAGGGCTTATCGGTCTATGTGAAGGAAGGGTTAGGGTATAAAACGACATCACTACCATCTCAGGGTGCAGAAACTTGGCTCCTGCATCCCCCCATACTTCTTCAGGTGAGACTTCAGCCTGCATTCCTCAGATTGATGCTGAAAGGGCCAATAGTGTGGGGATTTTCTTGGCTAATTAATGTTGAACCTAGGTCAGGACCCATCAACCCAACAAATGGTTCTATTTTCAGGACCAGGATCTGCATAAAGATATGTGTGATGTTGCATCACTGGAATCCAACTAAGAAAGAGATCGAAGATTGGTTGGATGGAAAGATCCATGAATTCACGGCACAAGAGAACAAGAATCTGCGATTGACGAAAGAACACTGGTTTGACAGATACTTGTACATAGAGATACACGAGATCTTCTTCTTTTCCTTCTCGGTCAAGTTGTACGAGTGGATCGCGAAATTGGCAGACGACCAAGGAAGGTGGAGGCTTGACAGTCTAATAGTTTGGACTCCGAAATTAGTGCAGAGATTAGAAGCCTTTGAAGATAAGATCGTACGCGCTATTGATCATTGGCTTGATCAAATCATAGGAGGGTTCATGACAGATTTCACGGTCGATACCTCAGTTAGTTACAGTGAAGCAGAGCACCACTTATTCAAGGGGCCATGAGGTAAGTATTTAAAGTCTTTAAATACTTGGATTAATATTCTCTTGTGTGAAAAGCGGGTTTTGCAGCTACCTTGATGTTTGGGGCTACGCAAAGTGGAAGGAAATTTAGGAACAGAGGGAAAACAAGCCCTGAATATAACCTGCTAACTGAACCTCCTCTGAGTGACGATGAGTGTTTTGGGAAAATTTAGTGTTCTTGGAAAAACACCTAACCCTCTAGACTTAGTAGTAGGTCTAGAAACAACAGACAAAGTAATCTCTACCTTTTCTATAATTAATAGATAAAACAAGAGAGAAGAGAAACCTACTTGTAGTTTTCACTAGCTCCTTGTCTCCCTTGACCAATCTTGCCGCTCCTTTCCATACTTAAGCTGCCTGAAAAGTACCTACACAAACAAAGAGACGAAAACCCATCAAGGAAAATGATAATGATCTATTGCTTATAAATAACATGAAATCGAGAACATGATATACATATGAAAGTGTCAACATATAACACAAGCATAGGGAAAAACTTTCAATGGCTTTATTGATAAGAGGAAGAATGACAACCCATATGTGCTTGATCCAGTGACACTCTTCCAATTCAATCCTCTTCACCTCATGACAAGCAAGACACTTCAACACTATTACAATACTTGCAATGAATTCTAATCTAATATCACCAACATCTCCCTACAATTCAATAATTTCCAGCCCCTTGATCTCTTAGATGAGTGATATTTTTATAGGTGAATGAAGGAGGTTATGCCATCAATGGTGATAATGAATTCCTTTCTAAATTTAGAAATCATTTCGATGGAAGAAGGGATAGGGGATTGATGTTCCTTAACTCCCTTCCTCATCCAAATGTGAACTCAAAGGAGTGGTTAGCCTTGAGAAACTTCTAGAGGCTTCCAATGGATAAGGAATCTTCAAACACTCACAGAAATTCACTCAAATTCGTCCACCGCAGGCCAAAGAGGGACCAAGTGCACTGCAATGCACACTGATAGTGTATTGGCTGCACTACAGTGCACCCTGGTAGTGTATCTACCTGTGTTGATCCACCCTGCTAGTGTACTGGGTTGCACTACAGTGCACCCTGTTAGTGTACTAGGCTGCACTGCAGTTCACCCTAATGAAAGCCTACCTGCACTAATCTTCTTAGAGGCAGTTTTTGGATGATTTCAGTCATGGAACTTCTTGGGAAGCTAGGAATTATGATGGTCGACTTCTTTAGGGCATGTAACAACTGAATTAGGGTTTGATGGGCCCTAATAGTATTGATCTGTAAATTGGGGTTGATGTGCCCAAATGGATCTGTAACAGTTTCCCCCTAAAGCATGAAGTCATAAATATATATGTCGAGTGAAATTCTTTATCATGTGTGTTTCTGGGAAAATTAGTGTCTTGTTGAACGACTAACCCTCTAGGTTTGGAAGCTACCCTAGAAACAATAGTTTAAAGCAATTCAATGATCTTTCCTATGTGTAATAGATAAGAGAAAGATAGTAGAAACCAACCTGGAACTTCTGCTTGATCCCTTGCCTGATCTCTCACTCCTTTGGCAAATCCAGTAACTCCTCCCCATACTTAGCATGCTTGGAGAGTACCTGCACAAGTACAACAACAAAGAACTATCAAAGCATCATGATCTATTACAACATAAACATTACAAAATCAGATATATAATGAACAAATGAAAGCATTCACAATTAAAAAATCAATTGGGAAAAATCATGAAGAACTTTATTAATAATAGGGAGAATTATAACCAGTTGTCTGATCCAACGCCATCCTCCTAGCATCAATCCTTCTTCACCTCATGAATTAGCAAGAACACACCAACAAGAATGCAATGCTCTCTCCTCAATACTCAAACTAACAGCACTTACTTGCAATTCACAACAATTCAGCCTCCTGATCTCTTGGATGGGAGATCCTTTTATAGATGTTTGCAACAGTGTGAGTCATCTATGGGGATTGATTAGTGTCATTCCACTTGTTACAAATGGTTCCACAAGAGAGGGGAATTGGAGATGGTTTCCTAATTCCTTTGGTCATCCTTGGGAAAATTCATAGAGGCAAGTGGCACAGGAGAAGTTTCTAGAAGATTCCATGAGCTACCAACTAACAAATTGTTCCAGAAATTTGTCCATCCTCGCCCATCACACCCTATATAAGGCAAAAACAATATGCATCACACTTTGACAGTGTATCTCACACTTTGATAGTGTAGCAGTCAGTATGCATTGCACTTTGCCAGTGTAGCAGTCAGTATGGTTCAATTTAGGCACTTTCTAGATGATTTCTGAGATGGAACTTTTGGGGAATGATGTATTCAGATAACTAAGTTTCTTTAGGGTATGAAACAACACTTTTAGGGATTGATGAGCCCTATACATCGACATATAAGTTTGGGGTTGATGTGCCCAAATATGTCTATAATAGTTGCCCCCTAAAGCATGAGGTCATAAATATTCATGTTGGGTGAAATGCTTTATCATGAGGATCTGAAGTTTCAAACTGGAAGGTGACCTGCATAAATTACAATACAATACATCATCATAATATGATTTTCATGATCTAGATGAGGGAGGCATTCCCATGCTCAGCTTTATAAATTTTCATTTCATGTACATAGATAAGATAATCGTCTATAGATACAGACTCGTGACTCTACGTATATAGAGTCGCAATCCATGATTAGGATGACTAGCTTTGTATAGCCTTTATACATTTGATGTTTCTATATTCCTGAATATATCATAGCCTGGATGGGTGAAACTAGATCTGGGGTCTTCAAAACTTGTTCAATCTTCGCTTGATGTACAAGTCAAACCATGTGAAGAGATGTTCTGAAGTCGAACATGGAAAGACATCACCTGATTACCAGCCAATGATGTGAGCTGTTAACCGACGCAAGAGGGATCACCGATAATGAAGATGATCCTCAAGGTACAATAGTACATTTCACATTTTGTGAATAGATGATTCGATTTTGAACACCACGTAAAATCTTTCGGTCGAAGGCCATTGATGTCAACCTATTGCCGGAAGAGAGAAACTTGCCATTGATGTATGCAAACTTCAAAGCACTGAAAGGGTTGTTTCTAAGTCAACTTCTTGGATAATGAGCTGATGTTGACAAGAAGCGACTCATCGTAGGAGGGCCTTGATGTATCCCACATCTACGACATGAAACGAAGAAAATGATTTATGGAGGTGAAAATGAACTGATGACACAAGGTTCAGGAATGGTGGTCATGAAAAATGAAGGTTGGAGGTATTGCAGTGTATAAGACACTAACTGGATGACTTTCTCAACTGGGTGACTTCTCTCGAACATGTCGGTGACATTAAGATAAATTGGTAGAGTTAACCCCAAAACATGGATGGTATGAAAGACCAATGGTATGATGACCGGTGAACGAAATAACCGAACCCAACTCAATCATGGAGATGAAGTGAAAGTGTCATGTTCAAGAGAAACTTGCTACGATAAATTCTTCAAGATTTTTCCCTTTTTTCCCCAGTCATTGTTGACCAGTACGTCTTTATTTTTTTCAAGCTTGAGGAGGATAACATATGCTTGTTCTATAATTTTCCCTTCGAGCAAACCTGTCACTATTTGATGTTTTAGCGAGTCTAGCGACAGTGAAACTCGGTCTTGTCTAGATGGACAAGTTTGTCGCTATTATTTTAACAAGTTTAACGACAAGGATAACTTGGTCCTTTTCATGTTTAGAGGGTTTGAAAAGGGACGAAAAGAAAACTCCATAAGATCTTTTTCATGAAATAATCCCTCAGGTCTGAAAAAGGATAAAATAATACAGGAGGGATGACGTTTCCAATACTTTAACAAGCTGGAAAAGACAAGCACTCGACAATCTTTTCATGTTTAATGAGTCTAAAAAGGGTTTAAAGAGGACTCTATAGTTTTCTTTTCATTTTTGAACCGAAGCTCGAAAAGAAGACAAAAAGTTTTCTTAGTGGTCAAAGATGTTCAATTCACTGTTTCGCACATCAGATTCTTTCATCAGTTGTTCAACCTACTCAAAAGTCCTTGAAATTGATTAGAAATACATATATATAGATGAAAAATGAACTAAAATTAACATTTACTTGAAGCACATGGAAAAGTAAACATAAAAAGTAGTTTTAACATTTTATTTCAAATTTTGGATTTTGGAGCTCTGAAGCGGTTTTTCCCCTCAAATTTCACCAGTCGATTTTGAGAGATTCTGTTGATCATTTCCCTTGCCGTCAGGACCAGGTAGGAGCTATCCTTAATCTCTTCATTTTCATTCCATCATTTTTCAATTATGGGCAATTTTTTTCACTTTTTTGGACCTCAGTGGTTTGAATATTTCACTCTCTAATCATCGCATCTTGCCTATATCAAAGGGTGCGATGCATACTAGGCTACCAACAGGCCAGTCAGTATGCATCTCACCTTGCTTAAGGGTAAAGTGCGATGGGTGCAGAAAGGAAAGTTTGTACATTGTTTTTTCATCAAATATTTACCTGTTGTTGCCCAAAAATGGATCCTAACTCACCTAATGTTTGTATTTCAAATATTTGTTGGATCAATATGGTTGTCACATGGCGAGAATGAGAAAATGAAGAGGAGGATATGGTTGCTTTACATGACGAGGGCACAGTGGATGCATTAAGGAATTGTGGTTTACTGAAGTTTTTCCGCATATCCAGCATGAGACAACAGATAAGTTTATTGTAGTATCTTCTTCATGCTTGGGATCCTATTGACCAGGTATTCCAGATTAGGGGTAAATCCATTCCTTTGACGGTCGAGGACATTTATTTTCTGACAGGTTTGTCGAGGCGTGGTGCCCCTCTTTCACTATCAGGATTTGCTCGTGGGGGCGAATCGGTGAAAGATTACATTCTTTAGTTCTGCAAAGATGGATTCCAATCCAACAGAGATGGAAAAATTAATATTGAGGATGTTACTAATCGACCATTGAGGACCATTCTATTTACCTTTGCTAGATTGGCTGGCAGTGCGGCCTTACATTTAATGAACAGATCCTACATGCAGTATGCCTTGGAATGCTTGGAACCGAAGGTGTTCAAATGGTGCGAGGCAGTACTTCCTATCATAAAAGACAAACTGTCCAAAGTAAAGGGTGGAAGAACCAAGAATTTTGGTTAACGATCCATATTGACTACTTTTTCTTTGGAAAGAATCCCATTGATGCAACCTCAGAACATTTCACTGGGATTGCCTGCACTGAGAAAACCACGAATGAAGAGATGGGTGGACCTTATGGCTAGGCATGCTGGCCAGTCACATGTCTCCTTCTCTTCTACCTTCTTTGAGTGGTTTGACCACCAGGAGATGGTGTTTGCGGAGTATCCATATGTAGGCATGGATTTCCGAGGCAATCCGAATTTGGCTTTACCAGTCAGTGAGTAGTGGAGTGTTATAGGTAAAATGATTTGACCACGTATTTTCTTTTAGTTTTCTATTGTTTTTGTATTTTTTTATTGTTACCAAGACTAAATAAACTCATATGTGTGTGCAAATATCAGACCAATTCAAATAGTGGCACGCCCACGGGAGGAAGATGCTCCAATGGGTGAATCTGTAGGGAGAGCAATCCTTAGGGACCTGGATATAGCAGAGACCCTTGCATAGTTACAGGATCAGATAAAGGGGTTGACTCTTGGCATTCCGGATGTCTGGACTAACGAGTTACCGATGAGGCTACAATGCCATACTACTGGTGTACCGAGTCATTGGACTAGGCCCCTGCGCATGATAGCACAGGCAGTGACATGTTATCGCTAGCATCACTACTCTAGGATGTTTTTCTGCATTCATTTTGGGTTTTTGGGTCAGATGACCAATTTTGTCTTGGACACAAAACATTTTGTGAAAAATTATGAACAACTATTTATTTTGACTTTCGAAGTTTTATTTTGGCTAAGTGATGAAATCCTAACGCAAATGTTGATGTGAAATGCTTTCTTTACATATGCTGCAAATGTCTATTTAACAAATAGTTTGTTAATGAATCAATCAATGTGTTTAAGTTTCTGGAAATGTGTTGATATTGAATGAAATCAAAATTTCTTTCCAAAATCCTAACTCTTAGGAACATGCAACGAATAGCTGGGTTTCAGATGGAATAAACGCCAGTAAGTTGTAGAATGACAAGTTGTGAATCTAGCCTAACAATGATTCGACGTATGCCATGTAAAATGGCATAAGAGAGAAGTTCAATAAACGCACTATACTCAACAATGTTTTTCGTCGATTGACCAATACATACCCCCTTGAAACTCACTAACTCACCGCTCAGAGCGAAGATGGCCCAGGTTGCAGAAGCTAGGTTCTATGTGCTATGACTAGCTCCGTCAACATACCCAACAAATGGTTCCAAAAATTTTGACATCTGCAACAAATGTGAAGTGGATTACCTAACCAAAATGACAACTCTAAAAGAAATCACTCAAAAATGTGAAGAAATCATATGTATAATGAGTTTTACTACACTTAATAAGCATAGTAACATTCGAGATACAACCCGTTTCGGGGCTGCAATAGTGGAATGCCATCATAATCGAATAGATCGTAGGCTCATTTTGTCAACACATGTTTAACAATGTAAGTTCCCATCCATAATGGTTCAAATTTCCCTGCTCCTAATTTGTCAGTCCTGATCGTAAAGCAAGACCAGGTCACCTTCTGAGAAGACATGAGGCTTAACATTTTTGTCATATTGTACCTTGATGTGTTTCTTATGTGTTTCGTTAGCCAATGTGGCATCACGATGGGTTTCATCTAGATGGATTAATTCCAAGAAACGAGCTTCTTCTTTAGAATTTTCGGGAAGCAGGTTGATTACAAGCTTGAGGGATGAATTTCAAACTGAATTGGTAAGACTGCTTCTAGACCATACACCAATTGAAAGGGCGTAAATCCGGTCACATTTCTCCCCGATGTCTGGTATGCCCACAAAGATGAGTACAAGATTAAATGCCAATTCCGTTTATGGACTCCAATCATTCTTTGCAGCATGTGCTTGAGGACTTTGTTGATTGCCTCAACTTGTCTGTTAGCCCGCAGATTATATGGAGTAGAACTATCGTGGGACAATCCTAATTTGGTAGTTAACTCGATCATCATGCGATTGTGAAAATTCAACCCATGATCTGTAACTATAGCCTGTGGCATACCGAATCTAGAAACTACATGATTGGAAAAAAAAAGAGCAACCATTTCGCCGTTGTTGTTCATTGTAGGCATTGCCTCGGCCCATTTGGTAAAGTAGTCGATAGCGATTATAATATACCCATGCCCCCCACTTGAGGTGGGGTTACATGTCATGACATCAATGCCCCATTTTGCGAATGGGCCAACAACAACTATTGGATGCAGTGGTGCAGGTGGTAATCTGGTTTACGATCAAAAATCTGATAAGCATGGCAACTTCTGACTGCAAGTATGCAATCTTTGAATATGGTTGGCCAAAAGTAACCAGCTCATAAGATTTTTTGTGTAGTTGCATAACTAGATAGATGCTCCCCACAAGCACCTGAATGACAATCATTCAAATCTTTTTCAGCTTCTTCATGTGTGGGGCACCTTTGTAAAATCGTATCGAAACCGTGACGATAAAGTGTATCACCAATGATCAAATAATATTTGGTTTGGTATCGTATACGTCGCTGTCCAGAGTGAGAGGTGTTAGGCCTAAAATCTTGGGTCTGGAGATAGACCAGTATATCCCCATACCATAGATCACTTGATGATATCAGAAACAGAGTCTCATCCGCAATTGATTCTTCTGATGTTAATTCATTGGAGGACAAGGGAAGGCCGCAAAGTAACTTTGCAAATACAAGAGACTTCTTTGATTTGGATTTGATGAATTCCAGATCAAACTCCTACAATATGACTATCCATTTGGAATATTTTCCCCCCAGCAATTGACATGACAAGATGTATGTCATAGGGTTTCAATTTGACACAATGGTAGTTTTGCGAAGGAGAATATAATGTCAAAATCTCTGTATTGCTTGAACGGATGCTAAAGCCAACTTTTCAACATAAGAGTACTTGATTTCTATATCATTAAGATTGTGACTTAAATAATATATAGGATCTTCAATTCCATCATTTTCTTGCACTAAAACCATACCGATGGTTGTATCTGCAGCGACGAGATACAAGTAAAAGTCTTTTTGATAGTCAGGGGCATACATTAATGATGCTTTTATCAGGGAATATTTGAGAGAATCAAAGGAAGCTTGCATAACCTAATCCCAATGGAAGGGTACCCCTTTCTTCAAAAGACATGTATAACCTTTAGCAAGCTCAGCATAATTTGGAATGAACATCCTCAGAAAGTTAGCTTTCCCTTGGAGTCTCTGGATTTGAAGCAAATTTGAAGGTGGAGGCATGTCAAGAATTTCCTGAACCTTTATTGGATCGAGTCGAATTCCATCTTTAGAAACTACAAAACCAAACAGTTGGCTAGAACCAACACAAAACACACATTTGTGTGGATTGAGTCTTATCTTGTAGTGTCGACAATGTAAAAATATGGCTCTCAAATGTTGCGGATGATTAGTTCATTTTTGCGAGTGAGAAGGAAGATCGTCAAGATATGGTTGAATGATGTTTTTGATGTCATGGAAGGCATAATTCATTGCCCTTTGAAATTTTCCCCCTGTGTTATTCAAACCGAAATGTAGTTTACGATATGTGAATGTGCCCCATGGACATATAAATGCAGTTTTTTATTGGTCTTGTGGGCAGATATTGATTTGATTGTATCCGGAAAATCCATCCATGAATGAAAATATTTTGCATTCGGCACATTCATCAATAATCTGGTCAATGAAGGGTGTAGGATAGTTGTCCTTCGGAAATGCTTGATTTACATCCCTATAATCGACACACACTCTAATCGTTCCTTGTTTTTTCACCATAGGAACAATATTCGATACCCAATCAATGAGAGGTACAGGGTAAATGAAGCTAGCACGCAAAAGTTTTTTAACTTCTGCTTTAATGGTAGTGACTTTCTTTGGATGAACAGGTTGAAGTCGTTGACGTACTGGTTTGACATTAGGATACATCTTGATTTCATGCTCAACAATGCCTAGCATCTCCTCATAAGACCATGCAAAGACATATCTGAATTCGTGAAAAAGAGCACAGTGATTTTCTAGTTCTGATGGAGAACAAGATTTGCTAATGTGAATATTCTCTACAATATTGGGTTTGGTTGAAATATTAATGGAGATGGTCTCCTCAATGTTAGACAAATTTCGCTCAGAATCCATTGTATTTACAGAATTGAATAAAAAATCAACAATTGAAGGGTGATTGAGTTCTTTTGAGTAATACTCATTGTCATCTCGAAGGTGGGAACGATAATGATAATATTCCCACAACATCTATTCTATCATCATTGATAGGATGATTCCTTTGTGTGTAGAATGTATACAAGACCAAGGATCAGAAGAGGTGCCATATTCTAAAGACCTATCTACCCAAACACTTGTTGAGTGTGGATTCGGGTTTGCCGCACAAGACCAATAAGTTGATTGCTACAAAGATTTGATGGGGCTTGGCGGCAATGCCTCACGATGATCATCACTTTCAAAATAGTTGGAACTCTCCTTAAACTCAGATGATGTAGAGGAAATCATGTTGCAGGTTTCCACTATGGCCACTTCGGTGAAACTAGATGGAGACAGGAGGGAAAAAGTACTCATTAAGGAAGTATCTTTTAGGAGACCTACTCCAACATTTTGAAGTGATTGTGAATGTCCATGTATCAATGGAATGCTTCCAGTAGCTTGTGAAATATTAGCAAAAAAGGCTAGTTGATCGATGACTGTTATTCGACCTTTGAAGGGAAATGCAATCGTTTGAAAGTATGTGGACAAAACTGCAGCCATAGCATAAACCCAAGGCCTTCCTAGGAAAATATTGTAATCAAGGAGTCCATCAATGATCTTGACTTCAATATCTACTATTTTTCCCCCTAGTTCTACTTGCAAGCTACTTAAAATCTCGTATGAAGTGTATGTTCTTCTATCGAAAGCTTTTAGTGTTATTGGTGATCGTGACAAGGGTGGTGAACCAAGAGTTTTCTATCAACTCATTGACATAATACAGGTAGATGCCCCCTCATCAATGATTGTTTGATGAACATTTTTATTGAGGGCTTTTACCTGTATAAGGAAAACTAGTTGTGCTGGTAACTATGGTGTATATCCTGTATGATTAAAAACCACAAGATTGGAATCTGTAGGATCAATCCCACCTATTACTGATAACAAAGCTTGCTTTTGGGAGGGACAATGTTCCAATACCTCAAGTTTCGACATAGCGGAAGGTGATTGAGCCAGATCCTCCACTATATTATAATTTTGGGCTGCTCGAGCACGAGGATTAAATGTCGATTTATGTACAACTCCCTTTGGTGGATTAATTGTTATTTCAGGAATAATCAGTGGAACAACTTCCGATGAAGTCACAGTCAAAGAAATGGGTTGATCAGTAGCCTGGTTGTTTGATGATGACGGATTCTTGTAATCTTTATTCCTTGTCAATACCAAAACATAATTTTGCTTGTTTGCGATGGATAGTATAAGCACTTGGGATGTGGAAGCATTATCAGTGGCAACCATATGTGTTTCTGGGTTCAGAAATGGGTCTGTCAACACTGCTAAGGTATTTGAATTCTTCAAAAGTTTAGCAATCTTAGATCGATGTGGACAATCTTTCGTGAACTGCTCCTCATTGCATATCAAACATGGATAATGAGGTGGTTTCCTTGCCGCAATAGGGAATTTTGGAAGACCTTTTAGACACCCTCCATCTACTGGCCGGGGGAGACATCTACCAACTATCATATGAGGACATAAAGACTATTTTTAGAAACCATTCTAGAGTAGCTAGAAAGAAAGGTACGGGGAGTCAACCCATAACCAATAACTTTTCTTCCAATTCATCCATTAAAGATGAAATTGGAAACATGTTCGAAGACTTCAAGAGTGAGATGTTGCAGACTCTTGCCATGCAAATGGATACCTTACATATCAAAAGGTAACAAGAGGAAGCAAAGAGGGCTTTGGCCATTTTTTTCCCTAGATGCACCAAGAGGCATCCTAGGAATGAATATTAATTGAACTCTATAGAATTTTGTTCAGTCTGTGAAGAAGATCATTCTACAGATAAGTGCCCTTCCTTGCCTGGACTTAAAGTTGTATACCAAGGGGCCGAAGGAATCACTGAACATATCTATTACATAAACCAAAGGAGGCCGCATGGACCTAGACCATACTAGCAAGGGATGCAAGGGACATCTTAGGCATACTACAACCACAACCAAGTCACCTCCATGCCTTCTTGGGGCCCCTCTGCTCATCCTTCCTGGTCCACACCTCCTGCTTGGTCCTTCACATCTCAATATCGTGCCCAACCAGCCACCCATTCATTTCAATCCTATGCTCAACTGCAACCTCAGTGGAATGCATCTCATCAAGGGTGGAGGCCCCAATACAACTCTCTTCTCGCTCTTCTACCTCCACCACCTACCTAACCATAACCGTTACCTAATGCTCCACCAAGGCAACCCCAAATGCCTACCCAACCAAATCCATACTCGAACAACAGACTGGTTTAGCAAGTGTATAGTGGGGAACCACCATGCCCAACTTATGCTGTGGAGATTCAAGAAATTAACTTGCAATCCGGGAAAGTTATCCTAGATAGCCAACCTCCACCCAAGGAGGTTGAGGAAGATAAAGAGGAAAGCTAACCTAAAGCAAATCCACCCTTTCCTGAGAGATTATCCATGACAACCTAGCCTACCCCAGAAGAGATTGAACTCCTAGGAGAACTGAAACATTTATGTGCGAAGATACCACTTCTCCAAGCCATAAAAGATGTGCCTATCTACAATAGGTTGATCAAAGAGAAGTGCTTTCGACATCCAGGAAGGTGTAAGAGAGATGCCCCAACTGTCAATGTCATGGGACAACTGTCTGACCTGATGTTGGGGCAGATAATCTGTCCAAAATATCTGGACCCTAGAATCCCAGTAGTTGATGTCCACATCAATGGCGCAATGGCCCCACATACCTTCACTGATCTGGGAGCTGCCATTAATGTGGTGACAAAGGACACAATGCTCAAACTTAACCTCCAAGGCTCCTTGAGGAAGACCACGACAATGCTGCAGCTAGCAGATTGCTCCACAGTGACCCCTGAGGTGATTGTGGAAGATGTGATGGTCTCCATTGATTCTTGGGAGTACCCTACTAATTTATTAGTTCTCCATCCAAAGGAAAAGCTCACTGGGTATCCTCTCATTCTGGGAAGACCCTAGTTGGCTACAGTCGATGCCTATATCAGCTGCCGAGCTGGGAACATGACCATAAAGAATGGGCACATGTCCAAGCAATTAATCCTATACCCTCCTGCCAAACACTTGTTAGAACATGATCTACCTCTCTGGTTGGAGGATGAGGATGAGGATGAAGTTTATTCTGCACTACTTTGTACATTAGAAACCGCCATGGGGGAAAAACCGCAAGATGAGGATGATATGATTGAAAACTTGATTCAGAATCCACCTCCCAGTGTATCACCATTAGAAGACATAGTAAGAGAAACCCAAAACAACCCCTCAATTGATCTTTGTGTGGCCGACCACACTTCTCTCCATGTTAAAAATATAGAGTTCAGCCCAGAAAGAACATTGAAAATCAACCCATCCCTATCTACTTCCTAGAAGAAAGAGCTATGCAGCATACTGAGAAAACATCTAGATGCCTTCACCTGGAGTTATAAGGAGAAGAAGGGAGTGCACCCTTCAATATGTACTCATCATATATATATCAAGGAATATTGCAAGCCAGTCAGGTAGCCTCAAAGGAGGATGAACCCAGTGCTTAAAGATATTGTTAAGGAAGAATTGTAGAAATTTCTTGATGCAAGATTCATCTATCCTATCTTTGACAGTGAATGGGTCTCTCCTTTGGTGCTAGTGCCAAAGAAAAATGGTAAGTCGAGAATCTGTGTCGACTATCGGGAATTGAACAAAGCCACTAAAAAGGACCATTTTCCTTTACCTTCCATACATCAAGTGTTAGACAGTCTAGCAGGGAAAACGTTTTTCTCCTTCCTAGATGGGTTTAGCATGTACAATCAGATTCAAATCAGCCTGGAAGACCAAGATAAGACCACTTTCACTTTTTCTTGGGGTACCTTTGCATACGGGGTCCTTCCTTTTGGTTTGTGCAATGCTCCAGCCACTTTCCAAAGAGCGGTA
The DNA here is from genome assembly GCA_000404065.3 of Pinus taeda. NCBI lineage: Eukaryota > Viridiplantae > Streptophyta > Pinopsida > Pinales > Pinaceae > Pinus > Pinus taeda. Next base: position 188,002 of record APFE030705179.1, on the reverse strand, counting down.
TTGAGTATATTTTCTAAGCTGGTTCATGATGCAATACAAATATACATGGATGATTTTACTCCTTATGTCTCTGATTTTCAGGAAGCTTTATCTAACCTAGGAAAATTTCTAGATAAGTGTATTGAGATGAACCTGTCCCTCAGTTTGGAAAAATGTGAATTTTTTATGACTGAAGGGATTGTGCTAAGTCATGCAATATCTCAACAAGGACTGTGTGAGTCATGAAATGACTGTTTACTATGCTTTCCTAGAATGCAAGCATCACATTGCTTAAGTTTTCTAGGAATTGTAGGCAAACCAGCCACACCATTTTTCTTCAATAAACGGAGACTGTCATAGTTTAAATGTCCAAATCTAGCATGCCATAATAAACTTGATGGAAGAGTACCTTCTTCATGATGAGTAATATATGAGAAATGTTGTTTATGAGCAGATGTTCCTTGCAGTTTGAGAAGTCTTTCTTCTTCTATTCCCCTCATGACAAGTGAGTGATCAGATGATTTTCGCACCTCAAGCTTGCCATCAAACATATGAATGGAGTGACCTTGCTGGCGGATGTGGACCAAGGACAGCAAGTTTCTCTTTAGCTGTGGGAGATATAAAACATGATCAAGAAGAAAGTCTGGTAGACCAGGCAGTTTAAGCCTGATTGTGCCAAGCCCTGATGGCTTGATTTTTGACTGATCTGGAAAGTAAACTACTCCATCAACATTGTCAGCAAAATCTTCAAAAAAGTCTTTTCTATGAGTCATATGACAGGTTGCTCCTGAAACAAGCAGCGAGTCATTTTTCCAGGAAGCAAGTGAAGTGTTAAACAAATCTTCATTTACTCCAATGTTACATTGTGCCTCAATATAGTGAGCGGATTCAGGTGCTTTACCTTTGTCTGTATCATCATTTTTACCTTTCTTTTGGTTTCTTCTCTGCTCAATTTTGTCTCATGGTAGCTTTCATGTAGAGGCATCATGTGATCCATTTCTTTTGCAGCGAATACAATGTAAATCTGCCTTTTCTGCTTGAGGATGTTTGCCCCCCCTACCTCTGAAGTATCTTCCTCTTCCTCTTCGTCCACCTCTTCCTCTTTTAGAATCTTGAGCAGGATATTTTTCTTTATTAGCCATGCATACAGTCTCTTCAGAAGATTCAGGGACTGTCTTCTTTCCAAAGGCTTTTTCCCTTTCAGCAAACTTTTTCACAAGAGATTCAAAGGTTATATCCTTAAGATTTCCATTTGCTTGCAAAGATTCAAGATAATTGGAGTATGTAGGATATAGTGCCTTGAGGAAAGCAATAAGAGATATATCTAGCTGAACTTTAGTGGAATTGATATCATGCACTATAGATTTTATTTCAGATGCAAGAGCAAGAGGGTCATTATTTTGTAGTTCAAGAGTGAAGAGTTTGATCATAAGTTGGACGACTTCAAGTGCAGAATGTGAGTCATAGAGCTCTTTCAGCTTTTGTAGAGCTTCAAAGGCAGTTGTACATGTTGTAAGGTGACGACTCACCTCCTTATTTACAGACGCTGCTATTAGTGCATATGCTTTGCTGTTCATGTTTTCCCAGATGGCAAGTTCTTTGTTTGATGTAGGCTTTTCTAAGTCACTGTCTCCTTCTCCGACACACACTCCCTTCCACAGCTCATTGAAAATGAGGGTGTGTTGTACCATCCGGGACCAGTTAGGATAGTTCTCCTTGCTAGTGAGAACTATTCCTATCATAGAGATGATTGAATGCATTCTGTAAAGGTTACTTCTGCTGATATAAAAAACTTTTGCTGATATATACTTCTGATGAAAAAAAATTACTCTTAAAAAAACTTCCGCTGCTTTTTTTAAAAAAAATGATTTTTCTATGGAGAAAAAATCATTAAAATTCTGCTCACCACACCATATATATATCTCAACTCATATATATCATTTAAAATTCTGCTATCTCCATATATATCTCAGGTCATATATATCATTTAAAAATTTAAAATTCTGCTATCACCACCATATATATCTCTGTTTTTAAAATTGACCATATATCATTTTAAAATTTTGCTTTATAGTCTCAATCCTGTCACAGGTATCCTGAAGATACAAAAGAGTTATTTGTAGAGCTGATTTTAATGAAAGTCCTACAACGAAACAGAAGTTCGAAGAAACAATTCCCAAAGAGACAAAGAAGTGGCATCTAGAGACACCATCAGAAGACGAAATCAATCGGGACACTCCGCCTCCTTAACCTCCAAACCCATAGAGGGTTCGGCCCTGCCTCTTCAAAGCATAAACGACATTCATGGCTGTGACAGTCTTTCTCAAATTTAAAACACCAGATTTAAACAATACTTATTATTGTTTTCTTACGGCCCTCCCAACAGCAACTATGATATGAAATTCCGTTCAGATGTTTTGACTATCCAACAGATAGCAAAATAGCAATCCACGCATCTCCATGTTTGGCATAGATATCGATGAGAGTGTTGCTCACCAAAACATTTGAATCAAAGGCATTCGACCATGGATCTCCTCGGCGTACCGGAGAGCACCTAATCGAGCGCACACATGAAGAACACTTGTTAACTCTCACAAGTGGCATAACATATGAAAATTCGGCTCTTTTGGAGCATTTTCAGAAGGTGGGAGAATTTGATTAGGTGACACGAGAACCGCTGAGAGTTAAAAGCCTTGGGAAACTAACTCGGGAAGAACCAACGGAAGGAGAGAGCTTCAATATAAAAAAAAATTCGTCCAGTCTCAGTTTGGCTGAGTACTCAATAAGCAAGGCGTTTCACTGGTATGATTCTAGCTTTGGGTGTGTACTCAGAAAGCAAAGCGTTTCAATAAGCAACAGTCATACGTTACCAATCCAGGCGTTAGCAGGCAGCCGCAGTCTCCAGGCAGCGGCAGTCTTCAGGCAGCGGCAATCTTCAGCTAGTTCAGGGATGTCAGAGACTGAGCAGCTCTCAGGCAGGAGTTACTATTTCTGGGACCTGTGCTCTGATACCATGTCAGGCCAGGGTAACTCCAGAATAAATGAGCGAGAGAAAATTGACTTGATTTATTCATTAGGTAGCATACATTTATATACATAAATAAAACGGA
>APFE030705179.1:120087-154453 GCA_000404065.3 Pinus taeda | reverse complement strand
ATATAAATGAGACCCATTAATGGTGAATAGTAGGAAAAATGGAGTGACAAGGTGATGAATAGTGAGCGAAATGATGGAAGCATAGGTGAAAAATGTATGGTAATGAGTGCCATTTTTGGAGCCCAACAATCAGTGCTTTTCTTGCTCACCACCTTTCAATATCATGCACTATTTGAGTTTCCAATTTTTTCAAACGGTGTGAAAATTTATTTTTGTCCATTACATGTCCACAATGCCTCCCCGATGACCAATTGTCCAAGTAATCTTTATGTTTCTTTCTAATTTAAGTTTTTAGTGGATTAGAATTGCAAATTAGGTTGAATTTTTCAATTTCTTTTCAAAAAAATAATTTCGACGCAAGGTGTGCTCGATATGTTCAGCTCACACTTGGCGTGATGTGCCCGTAAATTTACAACGTGAACTGTGTTTCGATGTGTGAACATAATGCACCGTCGTTGTGGCAGTGCATTTTGTAAATATAAATGCACTGGGAAAGATGCGACAAATTGTGCGTCAGTGCATCACTCGCAGTGCATTTATTTTACCGAATACACCGCAAATAAATATTTTAAAATATTCCTATATCTTAGTGCATTCGATAATCTGAACACAATGTTCAAGTGTCAACAGGTTATACATGCACATAGGTGCACAATTATGTCACACTTCTATGAAAAGTTAAATTTTTGAAACACCCACAGTGCGTCATACTTAGGTGCACACCATTACCGGTGTGGTTATAGTTGAAGCGCATTGGAGTCGATGCATGACTGTGTTTTGATAACACCAGTATTTTTTTTTTAGATTGAAATTTATGTTTCCATAGTTATAAATAAATGTTTCATTTAATTAAAAAAATGTATTTTATGTATGAGGCATACTTTATATGTCAATCATGTAGTGGAGACATCAATATAGGCAGCAACAGCAGGCGAACCCATACAATATGGCATGACCATGGAAGGCGAGAGAGAGGGAGATGGATTTATGTCCTCACCCTATTACTGTAGCGACCTGAGAGCTCTTAAGGAATATAGGCCTCCTCAAGTACTATGATGAGGGTACATCCCTAAAGGTGCACTATGTCCTATTGGCGCATCTGATTTGCCGATGGATTGTCCAACAGAAAACTTTCTGTGTTGGTCTTGAGTTGTGGTATAGGCCCACTGAGGAGGACATTTACTTTATCACTGGCCTATCTAGGATAGGGAAGTATTTTCCCTAGTTCCTTGAAGCCCCCCATGGTGTTTCAGCTGAGAATCAGCTTGCATACACTTTGAGAAATGGCGGGCCCCATGTGGTCCGTCCAATAGATTTTCAAGTTTGTGGTGGATAGCTATGGATTTCTTCTTTTGCTACAGATGTGGCTAGGTGCCTCTCATTATTATTCAATACCATTTCACATACTTGTGGTGATGGGAAACGCATTAGCTTCCCTTTTTTGTATTATGTTGATTCGTTGATTTAGGGGCCACATTGCATCATATGGTCTACCATTTTTTTTAGGCAATTTCGTGGACTTTAGATAAACGTCATGCATTGGCGAGATAGGGGAGGGAGACCTTACCTGTTGCTTTTGATATTTATTGTTAATTTTTTTAGAGGTTTCTAGAGGCAAGGCCTACATTTGATTGTTTCCCTCCTAGGCCAATCATTGAGGCCTGCATGCGTATGTGGGGGTAGATGATGCCCAAGAGGGGAATGTCAGAGTTTTCGACGAGGATTTCAGAGGAAGCAATGGAGCTACTAGCCAGTGTGGATGACCATGCTTTTGTCGTGTTGGGGTATCTATACGTGGGGATTGATTGGAGAGGGTATCCCAACATATTCTTCACAATAGATGAGCCTCCATATGATAGAAGTAATATTATTATTTTCTTCAAATTAATCTAGTTTCATTTTATTGTTTTAATGGATTAGAATAAAATTTATTTTAGCACGTTCTTTAGCTTATTTTATTAAATTGTTTAATGAAATTGTCTAATTATTTTTTTGTACTATATATTTTGTAGACATTAGCTCATATGATGAGGACATGCCCCCTCCCCCACCACTAAATGGAGGAGATGAGGAGATGGGCGAGGCCTGGGAGGGTGACGGTGAGGCACGACCCCAGAGGGGCATGGGCATCTAAGCGCGAAGGCATGCGATGTGATGTCAGATGAAATAATGTGATAGATTGGTAAGAGTTTTGGTTCGGGAAGGAGTCTACCCTGTGAGGCCTCGAGATATCAATGTGGATCTGATGTTCATGGATATCTACAGGACCTATCCACAGGAATTGATGTCTCTTATGCAACCTATCATCGGAAATTGTAGCACACTGGCAGTGATGAGGGTTGTAGGGCATCATGTAGTAGCACATCTGTTAGATGATGAAGGTGGTCATGATGATGATGAGGGTGACGATCATGATCATGATTATGAGGGTGATGATCATGATCATGATCATGAGGATTGTGATGATGATGCTTCTAGGTGTGCCACCCCATCAGATCATGATCGTCGGGGTGTTGGTGATCCTTCTGGTAGTACACCTCCTTGTCAGTTGCTTGATGATGTCGATATTCCAAAGCTAGAGGATGTGTTGTATGTTTATCCTAATAGAGCAGGCTGACCACCTTCTCCTACAAACTAGCCACCTCTTATTTTTCCTCCACCTCAGATAAGTTCTATGTACTTGATTAGGCAGTAGTTGACCATCCATCCTCTTCTACCGCAGACCAGGCCGCAGGCACTACTACAACTATTGTATTAAATATTTGATTGCACTTATTTGAATTCATGATGTAGTTATTTGACTTCTTTGTGTGTGTGTGTGTAAGGGGTGCATCTTTTTGTTCATGTTTATGTACTTAATTTCTATGTTTGTGTTGATGTGTATATTGTTAGGTCATGTTAGATATGTTCATTTAATGTGCTTGCAGATAGTTGTGTATGTGAGTAGTTATTTGACATGAGATTTATATTAATTTGAGGATGTGTGTGGTGATGATGTTAGATTCAATCTTTTTGTTTTGTTAGATGTGATCAAGAGATGATGCCCTATTAGATTATTAGATTTGTTTGCTACCTAATGACATTTATATGTGCTACTAAAAGTGTATATAATTACATGATGGTAGTGAATTTGACTGTGTATCGTAGTATGTTTGTTAAATGATTATCGTCATGATGTATATTTTTATAAAATAGTGTTTATTATATATTATGTATTGTTGAATTTATATCAAACTTTTATATATGAAATTGCATGTAAAACAACTACTTTAAAAAAAATAGATAGATATTTTTATAAATTGCAAAGACGTGTATTGGTTGAAACTATGATTGTAAAATTACGATAAATATTTTTCTATGGCTTAGATAGTTCATTGATATTCAATCTAACTTAATTAGTAAAATATTTCAATACTCACAACGATAAAATAATTGAAGGTAAAATAATTTAGTTAGTTCTTAAAAGGACAAAAATGTGTAACTCATTCAATTTTTAATATGAAATATTATTAATAATAAATTATTCGAAAATAGTAACAATTTAACTAATTCAATATTGGTTTATAAAATTCAATCTATTGTTAAATTTCAAAAACTTAAGTCATAATTTGTTACAACCTCAACCTAGATCCATCTTAACTCTCGATCTACCAAGCCCACAAAAGATCAAATCTTTTGTGATGCAAACATCTTTTTGAGTGAAAATAGATTTAATCCCTCTTAGCTCTTGATGGATCTACATAGCTGGAATATTAGTATATATGTAGTTGATGTTGAAATGTTTTATTTATAATTCATGTTCTCCATATTAAAATGTTAAAATATGCCCCCCCTTAATTTTTTCCTATATGTATACATTTAATTAATTTTATTATTAATATTTTCTAAATTAATATTACATATCAAATTCATATTAAACAATGAAAATTTTACAAATATCCCTCATACATTGAATTAGAAAACAAATATTAATGGAATATGAAAATATAAGGAAAATTTTCAATTTAAATTACATTATTTTTCTCTATATAAAGTATCTATATAATTATGTTATTTAATATGGACATTAAAATATTTTACTTATGGTTGTGAGAAATATTTTTTGTTATAAATATATTTTTGTTTTAAATATCACATGTAAATGGAACATAGAATCAATTATATATAATGTAATATCAATAATACTATTTCTTGTCATGTGCAAAAATTACATTTTTTCCTTGTAGTAAAAAGTAAATTATTTTTTTTACTCATTTCATTTATTCCCATAATAAAAGCTAATTTTTCTTTTTTACTTTCAATTACATTATAACTCTATATAAAGTTATATAAGATTAAGTTGTAAATTGAAGTATTGTAATTATGGCCGATATTAATTTCTTTTCTTATTACTATTTTTAATTGGTTAGTTTAAATTATTATTTTACTATTTTTAAACATAACGCTATGTGACAACATCTCTCCCATATTGAGTTGTAGAGCGCCTCTCAGCTCAATTAATTTAGATTTAATACAACTTAAAAGTTATATTTTTATAAAATTTATTTTGTTACTGAAGTTGTGATAGCAACTCTTACCAATTTAGATTAAAAATTTCTCTCTAAGTATGAGGATAAAGAAATATGAAATAAGGCTTGTGATCAAGTTACTTGTCGTTGGGGTTTCCTCGATTGGAAGTTCTCCCTTAAAGAGGGAGGTGAATTTTTTCTCTAGTAATACAAATGTAACATATTTATGGTATGGTTCTTTATTTGCTATTGTACTGGTTTAAATTTAACTCTTTTAATGATGAATATGAGTTAAATAATACAAATTAAATTATCACAAGATATTCACTAAAATTTATGTTTTTCACATTTCTCCTACCTAATATTAGATCATGTTCACAATGATAAAGACATGCCTATTTTAAATAATTTAGTTACAAGTACATAAAAAATAGATATTTATTTTACAAAATTTAAATCGAAAAAAAATATGAAACTCAAACAAATGCCTCTTAATCACCATCACAAATTTGGTGCACTTGGTATGTTTTGATTGCACTAGTTCTATCATATTTACCCAACACACCACCTAAATAATATTTAAAAATATAGTTATATATCAATTTGTTAGATAATGTGAATGTTCTGTCCTAGTGCGAAAATGTTATATGTGTGCACTAGTGGATACGTGTGACACACCGCTATGAAAATTTAAATTTTTGAACAAACAGTGGTGTGTCATAGGTATGTCCGCACCATCTACGGTGCAGCTGTGTTTGACAAAGCACCGGAGCCAGTGCATGAATGTGTTTTTGGCGCATCGATAATTTTTTTTTAATTGAAAGTTATATTTCCGCATTAATAAATACATGTTTCATTAAAAAAATATATATTTTATGTATGAGGTTAATGTATTTTATATGTCAATCATGTAGCAGAGTTTTCAGCAGAGGGAGCATTAGCAACTGGAAATACTTAGAGAAATAATGAAATCAAAAACATACAACAATAGCATAAATTATGAAAAAAACAAGTACATATCACTCTCCATTGTCATCACCTTGATTATTTTCCTTAAAACTTGGCATGATAACATTGTTATTCTCAAAAGCATGTTTTGATGTAGGGTCATCTCTTAATATGAACCACCAATCCCTATCTAGCACATATGGGTTAAAAAACACATGGTTGCAGTGTTTTGGGAAAACATAAGGCTACCTAGCTTCATGCCACATCTTTCTAGAGTTGATATATATCAACCCACTATCACAATCTTCCTTTACATTATTCTGATCAAAGGTGTCCCACTACTTGCACCTAAAAATAACACATTGGAATGAAGAGAAGTCCACTTGAATGATCTCTTGTATCTTTCCAATGTAATCTAATGTTCCCTGCATTAGGTTTTGATCGTGGTGACTAGCATGACTAGATTGGTTGAACTTGACTTCCACTCTACAATCTTGTGTTGTGCATCCATCATCGACATCTTTCGTGTGAAAATGATGTCCATATTTCCACATAGTTGGGAATGCATGCACCTATAAAAAGGTGAAAAAATCACATTTTCATGTGTCTAATAATCCGAACATAATTGAAATATATATATATATATATATATTGTGTGTGTGTGTGTGTGTGTGTGTGTGTGTGTGTGTGTGTGTGTGTGTGTGTGTGTTATGTATGTATGTATGTATGTTAGCATTCAAAGGTGAAATATTAACATTTAAGATAAACGCATTCAAAATTTTATCATTGATGGGAGTGAGCACTCATTATCACATTAATTTCATGCCTCTCAGCACATGGGTAACAACTAGATGCATCTTATTTCTCTCTGAATTTATTGGCAACCCAACTGTCAGGGCATGTCATTAGCATATTTTTTTTAAATGATCAGGATAATGCATGCTTCTACCATTCAACCGTTTGAATTATTTCTTGTCACTATCCCATTTCCTCCTCTTCTCTTCATACAATGCAACCCATGATTTTGTTGCTTCCATATTATATAGAATGAATTTGTTGATGGCTTCAATTTCTGAGTTCACTGATGAAATCAAACCAACATGTATATACAATACGTGTGAGATCAAAATATGAATGAATATGAAGTTCAGTGTGAATAGTTATTGCGTAGTAATTTGACAAATGATAAGCTTTCACTTACTCTTTATCATGTTCCTCTTTCCATTCATTTTGAGAATCTCGCTTTCTCCTTTGTCTTCATCCCTTTGTCTTCCCAAATTGTCACACCTAGTGTGTTTTCAATCTACTTTATGTACTCACTGGCATAATAGAAATACTCATATGATATATAGCCCTCTGCCATAGACCCCTAGGGTTTTTCCATTTGTCCGAACAAAACCTTTAAATTTCTTCATGTACCTCTCTAAGAAGAACATACAACGACAAGAAACAACCCCAACTAATTCAACCTCATCTATAAAATTATACGTACTCTTAGAATGTTCAAATTGTCATGCAATTTCAACCCCAACAAACAGTCATCCACAGTCAAGTAGTGTTGTAGTGAAGGCCCATATAAATAAGGCACCCTCACATTCATTATAACATCATTTTCCAAGGAAATATCATCTTTCTTTAAAATCCATGGGGAATCACCTTCTTTGAAAGATTAAGAGTGGGAAACCTCTCCTCTAGTTTCTTGTCTTGGTCAATGTTTCTTTTTAGTTTTTGAAGACGTAAGATCTCTCCTAACAACCAATGTGTCACTTTCTTTCAATGATATGTGCCTCCATAAAGAAGAGGAAACAATTTTTAATATATGCATGGGATCTAGTAAGTGGGAAATATTAATATACTCCCAATATGGGAACGCATAAAAGACATATTTTTTTTCATCCCAATGGGAAATTTCTCAACATAGGTGTTGAAGAAATCTAGATCATTGAGCATAGGCTCCCCATTTGAATTGAACACTTTTCCAAACTCCTTCTCCTTCTCTATATCATATTCTCTAAGTCATCCAGTTGGTGTCATTATTGTGGGCCTTTGGGTTCTCTCTGGTTTACCATTGAAAGCAGATGTTTCTCTTCTATAAGGTTGTCCTTCTCAGAGGAATACGCTGGAGCAGTCATACACTAGCTTTAATAGGTGGTCGAACTACCTAGCCTTCAGAGAAGATCCACAACATTTACATCCATGATACCCTTTTGTTACAAGACCTGTGAAATTATTGTATACAGGCTGACACATTAGCGACCAAGAAGATCTGAAAAATTGCAACGAATTAAATTAATATGTGAAATAATATTGTTACTAAACAAATCAATAAGAATGTAATTTACCAGAGCAAAATCTTAAGCCTAGATAATCATGTATCGTGTAAGAACATATGTCATACAACGTAAAACTCCTCTTTGTTGCTATGGGTCTTGATAAATCATACACATGTATCCCTTATGATAATTTCTTAAATTCATTTACCAATGGTTGTAAGTAGATATCCATATTCTTCACTTTTCTTCTACTAGGGACTATGAGAGCCAACATAAAATGTTCATTCTTCATGGACAACCATGGGGAGATATTGTTATTGATTACTACTACAAGCCAAACAAAATAGTTGGTGTTTTGGAGGGAATATGCGTTGGTATCGTCCATGGCTATGCTGAGTTGTAGACTCCGTACTTCATTTTGAATTTTTCAAGCCATGTATCCTCGATATGCTTCATTGCTAATGAATCTGTTGGGATTCACATAACTCTTGAATCACTTCTGTGTGAGGCATGACATCCCTACAACATAGTAAATTATTTTCTACAAAAGAGTAATTGAATCCTTAGGATTATAGGCATGTGCCTCAATATCATATGAGGAGGACCATGTGATTTACTTGATTTTTTTTAATTATGGTACCTATCATTCCCACATTTTGGACACATCTCTTTGTCTACATATTCTCCTCGATATAGAATACAATCATTTGAACATGCATGATATGATATGTACTCAACACCCAACATTTTCAACAACTAATTTTCCTCTTTGCAGCTACTGGACAAGACATTATCACTAAGAAGAACCTTATCTTTGAATATCCTGCAGTTAGTGAGGAATATAATTGTACAATGTCAATATTTAACATTCATAAAATAGACAGTTTTTAAATTTGATTATGTGACAAAATATAAGGAACTTGGTTGATCAGCAAGTCAATTATATCAATATGGCTGAGAAACATGCATTTGACATATCAAACTTTGCTTTCACATTGTACAACAATGTCATTGTCCCCAGCTTAGTAGACTTTGAAGAGAGGGGCGATGGAAGCATATTTCAGGATTTCAAATAAGGTATCAGAGACATGAGCATCATCCACTAGCTCATCATTCTAGAATGCATCTAAAAACATTGCCTCCATGGCATTCATATCCTATAAGTAATCATCCATACCAACCTCCATTTGATTACATCTTATTGCCAACTTATGATGAAGAACTACTATTGTTGTAGTGATTCCTAATGGGTGAATGTGGATGAAGTGGGAATTGAATAGGTGGTTGATTCAACCATTCTTTGTATGATTTCTCTATGATTCTTTCTCTTAATGTATCTTTCTCTCGATTTCGCATTGTAGTGGGTTGTACTGGAAGATGGTAGGTGATTCGATCATCATCACTACAATCCTAATTTCAAAAAATATTGAACATCATTGGTACAATATCACTGCTATTAGTAAGCAAGAAAATGAAATTTGTTTGTTGAAATTTCATTATACCAAATAATTATTACCATTGTTGATCCATGATTGCAGCTAGAAGATGCCATTTTTCGATTGGCAGGGTGAATAGGTTGTCCATTTTCATCTACCAACTTCTTGTGATATGATTCTCCTAATAAGAGCTTAAGACGTTTTTGGAAATTATATGGAGTAATATTTTGTGCATATGAATTTCATTCTAAATCTGGATCCTGCAAATAATTTGCATATATTTTTATTCAAATTGAAGGACTTCGATCAGAAATATGTAATGAGCTATAATTTGAAAAATTGACCATTTGATATTATTGATATTTTGTCCTTGTATTTCAGAAAAATCAAAAATAAAATTTTGTGTGCATATCTAGTATTAATCTCGAGAACCATATCACCACAATCTGAATTTCAATATAGTTTTGAAATCAGTTTTCAAGAACAATGTGACTTTAAGCAGAAAATGTATACTATGAACTACTGTAATTCATGTGGATGTGTCCTAAAGGACAATTTGAGATTAATGTGTCATTTTTTGTGAAAATAAAATTTCAGATAGCGCTTAAATTTTACTGGTGCACTAGTCAAAATAAATTGCACTAGTTCATTTAAATAATAAGAGCACTGTGCATTTAAATAATACCCACATCGGTTTATGGCATTCTAAAAAAAAATAAAAAATGAAAAATAAGTTATCATATTAGTGTTCTTTCACATAAAAAAGCATATGTACGATTAAATAAAAAACAACACTAATACACAATTGTTTCCCATATTTAGAAAATAAAAACAAATTCAACTACCTCAGCGCTCTTTCAAAAATATATCCCACTGTTGCATCAAACAAAAAGTAATCTCATCATTTTAGGATTTTGAAAATGAAAAAAAAATGAATAATGTCAATGCATTGAAAAAATATGGCGCCCCAGAAATGTCACTGCACTTGACTATCGAACGCATCGACGTGTGGAGAAATTGAAAAAAAAAAAAAAACTACATGAATTTTTTTCTTTTTTTTTTAAATTAAAAAACGAGAAACAATAGATTTTTCAAAATCGAACTTCACAAATTCTTTTAAATAGTAAAAATTTATTCATCATTTCATTATTTTGCCCAAAATTTCAAGGGATTGACTTACAAGAAAGATATACCAGGAGCTCTATGCACTCGTAGCATAAGACTTTGGAGTAGCAGAACTATTCAAAATATCATAAGCTGAAAGGTATGGTGATTCACTCAAAAATGTGCATAGTAAGTTTTAAAATTTATTGTTTATTTTACTAATAAAAAATTTATATTTTGTATTAGGGTTTAATTAAAAGAGAGATAATTTGTAAAATAAGATCAAATCAAAGCTGAAAAATATTTTGGATCCGCTCAAAGATCAAAAGTTGAAAGGTATGGTGATTCACTCAAAACCCTAGATAGAAAAATCTTTAATTTTATTGTTAAATTATTTTACAATTTCTGTTAGATTTATTCCCAAATCAAGAAAAAAAAAATTAAAACCATGCGTAATAAAAAATTTACTTTAGATTTTACCGATAAAAATTTTTATGATCTTTGTTTCTATTTAAATTTGATTAAAAAATAAAAACAAAACAAAACAAAAAAATTCAATACTTAAACCCTTGCTTCTTCCTACAAAATTTCTCATTAGGGTTTAACTTTCTCTACTACTTCACAATTAGGGTTTTTCAATTTAAGCATTTTAGATTTAATGGGTTTGTATACTTACTATATATAGGTCATTTGACATATAAAGTAGGGAAATCACTTACTAAATTAGATCCAAACCTTGTCAACCCTCTGTTTCTTTTTTAAACAATTATATGTTATGTGGTGCATCATCTGTAACATAACGCATTGGTGCTATAGGAGTAATAAAACACACCGACATATTATAATACTTACAATTCTATCTAGTTTCTTCATTGTTGCTCATAGTCTAATATAATGCATTGAGGCGCTTGTTCCTAATAGCACCATTAAATCATTGCGGTGTGTTGAGCCTTACAAACCGCACCATCAGCCCTCTCCAATTTTGAGAAACGACTATATGTTTCACGGTGCGCCCTATGTAACATAACTTGTAGGTGCTACCTGAGTAATGCAATGCGCTGGTATACTATAACACTTTGGATTCTATCTAGTATTTTCATCATTTCTCTCGGTTTAATATAACACATTGGCGCGCTTGCTCCTAATAACACCATTAAATCATTTTTTGTGTTTAGCCTCAAACCGTCAATGCTCTACTTTCTTTTTAAAAATGGATATATGTTGTGTGGTGCGTCCTATGTAATATAGCGCACTGGGGCTACCTGAATATTTAAATGTGCTGATATATTATAACACTTTCGATTTTGTCTGGTTTGTTCATTGTTGTTTCCAGTGTAATATAACATATTAATGCGTCTATTCCTAATAGCATCGTTAAATCAGTGCGGTATGTTTAGACTTACAAATGGCATCGTCCTAATTTAAAATTGATTTTTAAAATTAATTTTCCAAGACGACGCTGAATAATTAAAATTTCAGTGCGCTCAATCTCATAAACACACTGGTGTTTTTATTTAGATAAATGCACTAGTTACCAGTGCTTTTTTTTTCTGAAAATCATTTGATTTATTTGTAAAAAAACATTAATGGATTTTGGATTGAATAATACAAGTTTTATATCGATAAAAATTTCTCAGAATGTATCAAGTAACAAAAATACTAACCGACACAATGGAAACACATCGAAAAAATCAGAGAAGGCAAGTTCTTTGTAAGTTCTTTACAAAATTAATATGTTTGAACTATATGTAAGTTTAACTAATATGTATTAGTTGGTTTGTGCCATGTAGAGCCAGAAAATGAAGAAGGTTGATAACATTATTTCTAATGTAAGTGAAGAACATCGTAAAATCCCGATAGAAAAATTACGGAATGATGAATCGAGTGAATGAAAAGATATTATTCAATATGAGTTTTTTTTTTTGAATTTTCATGAATCATATACTTAAGAATATTAGATATCATGTTTCAAAAAATCTATTAATTCATGTATGTTTAATGTTCTATAGGGAGCAACAACGAAGGAAAAAATCAATATCGTTCTAAGAAAAGAAAAATTATGGAACATGTATATGACGATGAATTGGCCCTTAGCTCATCTAGAGTGGTGTTGGAGGTTAACGAAGGGAGGGGGGGGGTGTTACGGAACTATGAGGGATCTAGTGGAATGGATGTATAGACGTACTTTCCACTTAGAATAAAAAAATCAATACAATGATTCTGAGAAATAATTTATATTTAAACTATAGGAAGCGTTCCAGAGCAATGGTAAAGGAGACATGTCAAACTTGCAATAACAAAAACATATAACAACAACAAAAAAATCATTAAAAGGTAATATTCCTAATTGTATAAAATGATTTTCTAGAATTATATGTATATATTACTACAAACCTTTAATTTATTAATATCAATTTTGTTATATTTAGTTTTCATATATCATTATAAAAATAATTTATTACTTTTTTAGGAAGATTATGAAAATCCCAAACAATCTGTAATGCCCTACTTGATCCTATAAGGCTAATTTTAAATAGTGTTTACTTAACTTGCATATTGACTTACAATTATTAAGTAATATTGTTATAAACCTACACTTGTGGATCTGTAATTTTATTTTACTAATATGACTTTCATTATTTGTTATTATTCTATTCCCAAAATGTCTTCTCATATCTACTTTTGGATAAGATATGATATTCTCCAATTTATTTCTAAATTATATATATTTAATATATATAATTATATATAATATATAATATATATATATATATATATATTTTCTATTTCTCCAAGTTGTCTTATCAAATCTACTTTTGGATAAGACATGGTATTCTCCAATTTACTTCTAAATTAAATATTCATATTTTTTTTCTAAGGTGTCTTTTCAAATCTAATTTGGATAAGATATAGTATTCTCCAATTTATTTTTAAATTAAATATTCATATTTCTATTCCCAATGTGTCTTCCCAAATCTACTTTTGAATCAGACATGTTTTCTCCAATTTGTTTCTAAATTAAATATCAATATTATATTCCTAAGGTGTCTTCTCAAATCTAATTTAGATAAAATATGGTAAAGAAAGTCAAGGATATTAAAATAAAAGGATGAGGGGGTAGTCATAATATTAATGATAGGTAGTTAAGGTGGATGGGAGGAAGAGACATAAAAGGGAAGGAGGATGAGAGGAGAGGGGGGAGATCATTGGTATTTTTTTTGGCATTGGGGGATTTTATTTTGGGGAGGAATGTGGAGAGAGAGAAGGGAGAAAATGGAGAGAAAAATGAGAGAATTCAATCTTGAATCTATTGGAGAGCGTTGATTTTAACATTGACACATTACCACTGGTTGGACTTGGGCTTAGAGGGCTAGGGAACCTATGCAAGTTCTTTGAGCTTGTTATGAAACCAGCTCACAAAAAGATAGAAAAGATAGATGAACGACTTAGAAATAAACTTATTCGAGGGGGCAACTCCTTTACATTACACAAATGAACAATTCTTGGATGATTCAATTGACAAAACCTCATTTCTATATATAGGAGTCTAAGGGGTCACAATATAACCAAGCCGACCTAATAATAATAACATAAAGGCACAAAAATAACAATAGAGGGATTTTATGGGGCACAATAATAATAATATGGAGATAACAAGAGCACAAAAATAACAATAAGGGATACAGCAACAATAGTAATGGGGGAATCACTAGTATTATAGGGCCCCTCTCCTTCAAAAAAGTGTTGTCTTCAATGCTTGAGTATTTCTAGATGCTTCTGTACAAAATTCACATCCTTCCATGTGGAATCTTCAACCGGTAAGTTCTTCCACTTTATGAGATACTCTGAAATTGATCGATTTCGTAGCTATTGAGTTTTTGTTTCTTTGACTTCTTCAGGTTCCAATATGATTTTTCCTTCCTCATCAAGTTCTAGCAATATTGTTTAAACTGGAAGCTTGTCACCTATAACTTTATTTAAGCATGAAACATGGAAAACTGGGTGCACTCTAGAATATGTAGGAAGCTCCAATTTGTATGCCATAGTACCTATCTTTTGCAACAGCTTGTACGGACCATAATACTTTGGTAATAATTTATTATCCTTCTTAGCTTGCTTGAGGGAGATTTGTTTATATGGTTGTAGCCGTAGGAATACCTAATCACCTACATCAAAAATTATTTCACTGTGATGTCAATTTGCCTGCTGTTTCATTCTATTGTGCTCTAAGGTGAGGTTATCCTTTAAGATTTGGAGAACTTGTTGTTGATGCTCGATGTGATCTTCCACTGCTTGAACCTTAGAATTTTTTCTTAAATATGATGTGATGGATGGTGGATGATATCCATAAAGTGTCATAAATGGGGTCATTTTTGTTGCAGTATGGAAGAAAGTGTTATACCACCATTCAGCTAGAGGCAACCGTTTGACCCATTGCATCTGTTTATCAGATACAAAGCAATGAAGATATCATTCCAAACATTTGTTTACTATATTAGTTTTCCCATCATATTGAGGATGATAAGATGAGTTATGAGCTAACTGAGTACCAAGACAAGAAAGTAATTCTTTCCAAACATTTCCAGTGAAAATGAGATCTTTGTCACTTATAATCATCTTTGGGTTTCCATGTAGCTTTTGAATTGTTTCCATAAATGCAATAGAAATTGTACTCACTTTAAATGGATGAGATAATGCACAAAAGTGTGCATACTTGGTAAGTCTGTCAACTACCACCATGATAACACTCTTTCCTTCGGACTTGGGTAAACCTATGATAAGATCCATTGAAACCTCCTTCCAACGTTGGCTTAGAATGGATAAAGGTTGTAATAGTCCTGCGGTCTTAATTGTTTCAACCTTATTTTGTTAGCAAACTAAACATTCCGCCACAAACTTTTGAATATCCGATTTAAGGCCATCCCAAAAAAATCTTTCTTAACGTTGTGGTAGGCTTTTAGAAATCTTGAGTGCACTCCTAAGGGAGAGGTGTGCAACTCCCTAAGAACATTTTGTTTGAGTTGGGAATTGTTACATAGGTATAACCGATCCTGTACCATAACGAATCATTTTTCCAGCTAAATGTATCAAATGTACTAGAATCTTGTTGTATCTGTTGAATGAGTGCCCACACTTCTTCTTCATTATTCTATTCATCCCTTGCTTCATTTGTCCAATATGGTTGGATAATAGAAATGGCGCGAACAAATGCTTCCACATCCTCATTCTTTCTTGAGAGTGCATCTGCCACAACATTTTGCTTCCCTTTTTTGTAGACGATTTCAAATTCATAACCCAACATCTTTGTGACCCATTTTTGTTTCTCTTCTAAAGATAATATTTGTTCTAAAAAGTATTCAATACTATCATGATCTGTTTTTACCTTGAAGTGTCTTTTCATTAGGTAGGGTCGTCATTTCTTAAGTGCATGTAGTATTGGCAACATTTCCTTCTCATAAATAGTTTTGTGTAAATAATTTCCTTTGATTGGATGACTTTTGAAAGTAATGGGTCTTGCTTCTTGCATTAAAACAACACCAATTCCATCTCTTGAGGCATCACACTCCACAATAAAGGTTTTTGTGAAGTCCGGTGTAGCTAAGATTGGTGCTTGGCACATTGCCTCTTTAAGATGTTCAAAGGCCTCCATTGCTTCTGGAGTCCATGAAAATGCATATTTCTTCAATAATGTTGTTAGAGGTGTTGTTATTCTCCGATAATTCTTAACAAACTTGCGATAATACCTTATCAACCCGAGAAATCCTCGCAGATGTTTTATGGATATGGGGATTTTCCATTCCTTAATGGTTTTAATTTTGCTAGGGTCTACCTTAACACCTTCATGAAATATAATATGACCCAGATATTCCACCTCTTGTACTCCAAAGAAACATTTGGAGACTTTTGCATATAATTGTTTCTCCTCCAATCGTTTGAGCACCATGTCAACATGTTGGACATGATCCTTCCAAGACTTGTTGTAGATTAGTATATCATCAAAAAATACTAACACAAATTTTCTAAGGGTGGGTTTGAAAATGGAATTCATCAAACCTTGAAATGTAGAAGGTGCATTAGTAAGGCCAAACGGCATGACCAAAAATTCATAATGACCCTCATGAGTTCTAAATGTTGTTTTTGGAATGTCTTCAATCTTCATTCTGATTTAATGATATCCTGAACGAAAATCCAACTTGGTGAAGCAAATTGATCCATGCAATTCATCCAATAATTCATCAATGACTGGAATGAGAAATTTATCTTTAATAGTGAGCTTGTTGAGCTCCCTATAATCTAGACACATGCGCCATGATCCATCCTTCTTGTGAACCAATACTACTGGAGTAGAGAAAGAAATTTGACTAAGTTGAATTATACCAACCTCTAGCATTTCTGCAACCATACGTTCAATTTCACTCTTTTAGACATATGGATATCTGTAAGGCCTAATGTTTGGAGGAACACTTCCTGAAATCAAATTAATAGCATGATAATGATCACAAATAGGTCGGAGGCCTGTGTGAGTCTCAAATACCTTGGAATGATTGTCCAAGACTTTTTGGAGATCTGGAGAAATGGATGATTTCGATGTGAGAACCTCTAGTGAACATAATTGTGCAATTATGCCTCATTTTTCTTTCTTTAGAAGTTTTGCCATTCCGTTAGAGTTGATTATCTTTCCCGGTTTTCCTTTGATACCCCTTAATTCAACTTCCTTTCCTTTTGAAGAGAATTTCATGGAAATTTCTTGAAAACTAAAAGCTATTGTATCCAAGGATTGTAGCCATTAGACTCCTAGTACAACATCAGCGCCACCCATTGGAATGGGAAGAATTGGGCTATTCAATACATATTCTCTCATGGATAGCTTGATATTATGGCACTTTCCTGAGCAATTTATGGTTCCTCCACTTGTAACCATCACTTGACACTCTGGTGCTGGATATAGGAAGCAATTCAATTCCTTGGCTATCTTACAATGAATAAAATTATGGGTATTTCCTGAATCAATCAACAATATTACCCTTTTCTTCTTGATATGCCCTTCTATCTTGATAGTTTGAGGAGTGGTAATTCCAGTAAATGCATTACAAGATATGGTTGGATTCATTTCTTCTTTTTCAAAGGTTTGTTCTTGGTGTATATCCTCTTCTTTTGACGTTTTTTGCCTTTTGTTCCTCCTCTTCACAATCTATGTAAAATAATTTATTCTCGGCACACTTATTACCTTTAGTGTATTTTCTATCACAACTGTAACAAAGCCCTTTTGCTATTTTTTCTTCCAATTGTTATTGTGTCAACCTTGTAGGTTGTGGATGGCTAGGGCAGTAACACTTCCATCTTTATGATTGTGAGTGGTAGGCTTCCTTGTTTCCATAATTTTGCTTTCCATTTTTCTTGCCAACCTGGATGCCTTCTCCAATGAATCTGGTTCCCAAAGGTGAACCTCGTGTTGGATGTTATCTTTTAAAGTCCCTGTGAACACATCAATAATATGCTCCTCTGGAATATCTTTTACCCTTATATTCAATTTTTTGAAGTCCTCAATATGGTCCATCATTGAACCCTTTTGTTTGAGATTTATCAATTGGCTAAAAAAAGTGTTTCTTTTTGTATCATCATAATGTGCTATCATTTCATCTATAAAAATAGCCCAAGTGGCAGTTTGTTTATGAGAGAAAAACCATCAATACCATACAAACTGATTTGGTTCGAAATATAAAGTTGCAATGCGTACCTTTTGTGTGTTTTGCACATTATGGAGATTGAAAAATTGCTCCATCTGTAGTATCCATGTTCCGGGATCCTTGCCATCAAACTTCCTCATATCGATCTTTGGAACATGGTGGTTCTTTGATCCAATGTTAGAGTCTATGAAATCATGATTAACATTTAGTTTGTTCTCATCATGAGTTTCCTTTACTACCCTTTCGCCATTAGTAAGCATTTCTTGTAAAAACGTTGTCAAATCTGTCTTCAAATCTATCTTCAAATCTTCCATGCCTGTCTTCAAATCTGTCTCCAAATTGTCCATCTTAGCTTCCACGCCTTCCATCTTAGCATCCACGCCATTCATTTTAGATTCTACGCCTTTCTTTAAACCATCCATCTTAGCTTCCATGCCTTTCTTTAAACCATCCCTCTTAGATTCTATGTCATTCTTTAAACCATCCATCTTAGATTCTGTTACTTTTTGTGTGAGTGACATTTGTTGCACTTGGTCTTGTAATTTTGATATATCATGTTCCATTTTTTCCTCTTCTTCATGAGTCATGGTAGAGCTTTCAGGTTGCTTACTAGGTGTTTCCATTTTCTTTCTTCGAGGCATCAATTACCGATAATAATGCTTCACTATGCCCTTTGAATTCCTTCAAACTAATTTTTCAAACCAAGCTTATGCAAAAAAAAAAAAACTTAACACCTTTTTTTTTCACTTTGTAAGAGCTTGATATTGAATCTGATGTCTTTCTTTAATTTTAGATCTCCAAGGTCTGAAATTTCTTCCTACAGTAACCCTCTGAGTAATATTTCTAACTCGACAAGGCTGATCAAGATTGGATTCTCCAATGAAGAGTTATGCCAAATCTCCCACGATGACCTAAGTATAGCCTTGTTCAGTAGAGCGAACTTGTACGACGTGCTGCGGGTCACTGTTTCAACCTTAGAATCTAAAAATGGTACCCAAAAAACTACAGTCCGTCCTCTTTCTATAACTTCTGATGCAAATTCAATCTAATGCTCAAAGATAAAGTTATGATGATTTTCCCAAGGTGACCTGTTAATGTAATTTGAGGGTCTCTAAAAGCCCTAACTTCCTCAGATTATATCTCCGAAAATATAGTGAGTCAGGATCTGAAATTCGAAGCTGTGGTTCAGACCGATTTCTTCTCAAATGGTTTTTTTTTTTAGCTTCTGAAACTTTGTAGCGAAAGCGTTATAGTGCAAATTCTACGATGACCTGTTTTAGATGAAATTTTGGAACTTGCAAAAACCCTAACTTCCTCAGATCATATCTCTGAAAATATAGCGATGCAAGATATGAAATTTGGACCCAAGGTTCAGCGAGATTTTTTCTCAAATGGGTATTTTTTAGCTTTTGAAACGTATAGAAAATGGTTATAGTGCAAATGCCACGATGATCTGTTTGGAGTAGCGAAACCCTAAAATCCAAAGCTCTGATACCAAATGTTATGAAACCAGCTCACAAAAAGATAGAAAAGATAGATGAACGCCTTAGAAATAAGCCTCTTTGAGGGGGAAAACTCCTTTGCATTACACAAATGAACAATTCTTGGATGATTCAAATGACAAAACCTCCTTTCTATATATAGGAGTCTAAGCGGTTACAATATAACCAAGCCGACCTAACAATAATAATATAAAGACACAAAAATAACAATAGATGGATTCTATGGAGCACAATAATAACAATATGGGGACAATAGGGGCACAATGATAACAATAATGGATACAACGACAATAGTAATGGGGGAATCACTAGTATTATAAGGACTTAACAGGGCTATGAAATCATTCCTAGTTTGATGAGAGGTAAATTCAGTCGAGTAGCCAAGAGGAGCATCCCAACAAAGTCAGGAGCATCTCAACCAAAAAACTGGAACATGTACTCTTCCATTTGTTTTTTATTTATTTATGTAAATGGTTGCAAATGAAATTTTTTACATATTTAATATGTGGTTAATTAAATTTTACTTGTATGTTTTTATCAAGTAAATGTAGAGTTATAGACATGCTATATTTTATGCTTATTGTAATTCAATTATATGGCAATTTTGGTTTAGTTAGAATGCCTAGGTTAGGTCGTCACATATGATATCAGAGCCCAGATTGAGAATCTGGACTGTAAAATCCCATCAGCATCCTTTCTGTACTCTTTTGTATATATTGAGACATGCAAAAACATATGCCCTTTAAAATAACTATTGTGATGGTATGTTTTTTTATGTGACATTTTTCTAATTAGGGTTTTGCAAAACACTTGTTGTCATGGTTTTATCCATAGAAAAGCCAATATATACCGCAAGAAATATAAACGTGTTACCACTAAAACCCCTATGGTTATGGCCATACAATTTGAATAAAATTTGCTTTGTATATTTTTCAACGTTTATGAAATATATATATATATATATATCAATTGGATAATTAAAATTAAACTAAATTGACTTTGTGTAAGTAGTTAATAAGAATGAATCATCGTTAATTAGAATGGCTCTTCCCATTAAGTGGTGTTGTTAATTTAAGTTACCAAAGTCAAATATAATAAAAAAATGTTTATGTTTCTGTGCTATCGTATGGATGAAATGGATATATACTAAAGTCAAAAGTAATAATGAAAAAAAAATCAAATGAATAAATATGTTTCAAATCCCCACATTTTCCTTCATTCACTTATTTAAAATACAATGGTCAATCTCACTGTGGCTGGACTTCCAGCAACTAGTACACTTCTTTACCAGAGTTGTTTTTATTTATTGGAGTTTTTATTTTTATCTTTTCAAGGCAGATGCTCTTCTTTACTCCTTATGCTCCTCGAAAATCGTGATTATATGCTTTGTAGTTCATGGTACATATAATTATTACTAGACTATTAGCAAAATTCCTTAATGTTTATTTACCTCCTTTCAACGAGACTTTGAAATAATCACAGAAAGAGTCTGAAACTGTGCTGAATTGTAACTAAACCCACTACAATTACAAATTTTACTGAGCTTAGTATATATTGGTTTATACTGTAAAATTATGGGGATTATTCTAATTACATAGTCGCTAGCCACAGGGGTCCAAAAGTGCCCATACTTGCATAAATATTTTGCTTAAATTGAGTAGGTTTCCTATAGCTAAAGTGCCATTTTGGCGACTTAATTTTTTTTTTTACACGTGTTCAAAATTTATAATGTGGATTGTTACAGTTTGAATAATTAAGTCTTGAAGGCATTCCAAGGTTGTAAGGAGGACAACTGCCTTTTATTCAAAGGAAAACATAAGCAATATTTGGTTTGTCATAAATGAAAGTGCTCTCAATCAATAAAACACAGTAAGCCCCAAGATATCAGGATTTTGCGTGCATGCTATGAAAATTATTTGAAAAACAAATAGGCCTTCATTAAGGTAAAATCAAGCGAGTACATGGATCTGAACATTCAGGGGGTAAATCAGGGCAACTTCAAAGAGAAATGTCAAGTTTTGATGGCCGACACAAAATAACAGGCAACTTAGTATTGACGTTGCGGTAAAGTGAAGAGGAGGAAAGGGAGGAATGGATTCGATACATAGGGATGATTGCAATACAGAATCCTAAGCAATGATTGTTTCGACATAAATATGGAAGAGGGAGGAGATGAAAGCGAGGAAAGAGTGGAGTGCGAATTAAGATTTCATGCCATATACCTCATGGGTACCTTTATCACCAAACAACATGAGTAAATCTGTGCTCATACAAGTACTGTAGGTTAATCGAATAACACAAGTAAATCTGTCTTGTACACAGGTACTATAGGTTATAGACTAACATAAGTAAATTTGTCTTATACACAGGTATTGTTCGTTATTTAACAGCCTGAGTAAATCCATGAATCAGATAGAATCTGACAAAGAAAGAAAAACATTTACGAAATTAGATTTACAGAGGGGAAAACATAATGCGTATTGCCATGATTGGAATCACCAAAGAGTTTCATTAATCTTTGAAATGAGTCCCATTCACCAGTCCATTTACATTCAACAATATATATCTCAAGTCCTCATGAACAAGCTTCAGAGAACCAAAGTGAAACCAAAGAATTTGGACCACTATGGGTGCGGAATTACAGAACCCCTTATTAAGTGTCTCTTCCTCCCTTTTATAAGGAGAGGGAGATCTTGGAAATTAATTACAAAAATATATCAGCTTAAGCATCTAGCTGTTTGCTAGACTAGCTGTCTTGACGTGCAAGTTTCTGTTGCCCCAAAATGATTTCATTCAGATTTGATTAGGTTCATGGAAATATAGAAATTACAGAATAATAAAACTTACAGAAAAATAGAGTCAAAGGAAACTGAATGGTGATGGAGGAAAATATTATTTTGTGGTTCCCGTGAAGGCCCCTGATCAAGCCACGTCTCTACCACAATGTGTCTCTCTAGCTGCTCTGCTGGCTCCTGTCGCTTTCGCCTTAACCGTCTGGCTTCACTACTCTCTAGAGTTGGTAGCAATAAACTAGGTTTTCTTGGCACAGAGAAGAAGCAGAGTTCATCCAGGAAATCCTTTACATTTATGACTGAGTGGAGCTCCACCCTGAGGCTTTATGTCTTCCTAAATCCCCATACCGATTTACCGTTGCACCATGCCTTCATTCAATGCCCCAGTTGCCGACCCATCTACCTTCAAAGACCTATACCATACTATCGGGGTATCGTAGTATCGAGACTTTTACTCTAAGAGGCGTTACAGAACATCGAGTCCTAGTCTCCTTTGGTCCCCTTTGGTTTAGCCCCTTTTTGCAGTTCTTCTCATATGACCGTGGGGCTGTGAGTTGGGGCTCAGCCTTTATATCGGAGCTCCTTAGTCAGCGTTTTCAAATCAGGGATTTAACTTGGAGTGAAGCGATATCAGGTTTCACTGATTGTCGATCACCCTCTACGCTTAGCCCTTGGTTTCTTTGGATCTTTATGTGACTACGAGGCAACCCTTGTATTGGAGCCCCTTTATTGGCAGATCACAATCAGAGGTTTTACTTTGTGTAACAACATGTCTCAACCTGCAAATGTCGATTTGTGATCTATGATGTAACGTCATCCTTTGCCACGTGTCACTTTGTGAATGGTGACATGTGTTGCCCTGTTTTGGCCCCTTATGACCCCTCAAAAAGTTGAATCTGCATACCATGTGTCCACCGTACTGCCACATCATGCTGATGTCATCTATGCCATATTCCTTATTGAGACCAATCTTACATTGCCATGCATCCCATTGGAGGAGAGATAAGAGGCCTAGTCCTACCTGGTTTTATGTTGAAATCCTTTGCTAATATGCATTAGGCCCTCCCTAGCTCTTTAACACTGAAGGCACTATCCTAGTGCTTTAACACTATCGGCGTTTACTGGTCACAGCTTTGTTAAGATTAACACTTTGAAAACGACGATCATCGATCGTTGATATGGCTTGGACCCGCCAACTACGATATGTCGATATCGATCTATACCTCTGATGTGTGGGACCTTCAATACGTCGGGACTTCCGATTTGTGGGATTGTCGATATGTCGGTATTCAGGGTTTTACACTTAGGCATTTTCTCCTTATTTTCTGATTTTCAAAGGGAAACTTCAATTTTCTCTAGCTTTTGATTCTGGAGTCCATTATGGAACTTCCACATGTCGTTGGAAAGCTAATTCTAAGCACTTTCCAATGGAGAGAGACTGATTTAGCTTTGAGAGCTTATGTGGATTGGAAAACGACTTCATACTTCACTTTTGTTTTGCACTTTGGGCAACTCAAAATGCATTTTACAATGAGTGACAAGTTAGCTAATTAAGTGAAGAAGCACATCGATCAAAGACACTAAATTTGACATATAAAGTAATTAACAAAATCTATTGATCACTAGATTCCTTCACGGGCGAATTTTGTCATTGATGATTGGCTACGAAGTAGTTGAGTTAAAAAAAAGACTCAAGTTGCAACCGTGGAACATGAGATAATTATTCACTACACAATTTATATAGTAGTTGTCTATAACGCGACTTTTTGAAAGCTTTTCCGGTGGGTTTTTCCGGTCAAAATCCGACAGCAATTTATTCGAATCGCGAGTTTGATAGCTAGTTTCTGCACAATCAAAGCGCCCCAGGGGTTTTTCGGGGTGCTGAATCCAAATATGCAATTAAAAAACCATTTTAACTGCAACAAATCAAGATTTAATCTCAATTTCTTCCGCCGGATTCCGTCACCGGAATCTCCAAAAAGTCGCATTATAGACAAGTCCATTTATATAGCTCATAGCGTATGCTTACATTGATTTGTGTAAGCATATATATATGAGAGGAAAATACACTTAGAAAATGAATGTGAATTATTAAATTTTGAGTTTAATTAAAAAATTATACA
The DNA here is from genome assembly GCA_000404065.3 of Pinus taeda. NCBI lineage: Eukaryota > Viridiplantae > Streptophyta > Pinopsida > Pinales > Pinaceae > Pinus > Pinus taeda. The sequence goes on along the minus strand of APFE030705179.1, from coordinate 130,079 downwards.
TTATAAATTTTAAATATATTTAAGACAGGTAGAATAGTACAATGAAATTAATTTGAAATTATTGTTTGACTTTTTTTCTCATAATTTGAGATAAGATTAATTAAAAGTAAGAAAAACACTAACGACTAATCAGGAAACCTGATATCATAGAATATTTTATTTCATGATAAGATCCCAATTTTTGTAAAAGAAAGTCAAATAGTTTATAAGAAGAGCTTCGGCAAAAATCACATCTAGAAAGACTTTTGTCGACGCGTTTCGAACCAACTAGTGTGGTTCATCGTCAGGACAAGTTGAAGAAACAGATCCAGCAACACCTGCTTAAATAGACCGAGCAGAGACTCCAACGGCTATAAACGACTCCAGGACCTAGGCCAAATTTTAATTAATTTATTTATTTCCTTAATTATTCTTATATTACCTAAGAATTTTAATAATATTATTATTATCCTTATTATATATAAAACTATATAATATAGTTATATATAATAATATAATAATATTCATTGAAATACTTAAAATCAGGTCCATCTAAATTTAAAAGCGAAATACCTCCTTAAAATAATGACCTCAGTAAAATTTAATATTATTGTTTTAATATTACTGTCATTTAATACTATTATTATGAATATTTTATTTATTTCATAGTAACAATAATATTAATAAATAAAGGAAATGAGAAAATTAGGTTCAAATAAATACATAAATAACCACTATTTCAGAGAAAATCATTTAATCATTAAATTAATAAAACTACCAACCTAAGGTTTATTAGAGCAAACTAATTAATAATCTTTTTAATAATATTAATATAATGTTATATCTATGGGAATAAGAAAAAAAGTTTATTTATTCAAAAAATATACTAAAATTAGGTTGCTACATTAAATAATTATAATGGATATAAAGGACGTTATTATTATTTCAAGTTTTTTAATTCATTGATTATTCTTAATATTATGAGTTTGTTGAGGTGAAAATTAATTTAACGGTTAGTTCTTATAAAAAGTAAGTGAGTAGTTTATTTCTTTAGTTAATTATTCTAATGTTATACTAGCTAGTTTATAAAGTTATTTAATTCATTAATTAATACTAATATATTTTTTTATAAAATTATTTAATTCATTAATTAATACTATAATATGAATAAATGTATATAAAAATAATAAATAGCAATAACAATAAGACTAATAATTTTAAGAAAAAACCTCAAAATAAAAGAAGAAACACGTAGATAAAATTCACTCTATAAATATATTAAATAAACAATCAACCAATCAAATTAAAAAGTCAAGACACCATACATCCAAAAATAAAAATAAAGAAGAATAATACGAGAAATAGAGAGGATAAAGATAATAATATTAAGGAATAGCTAACGATATCAAACCAAATTAACAGAATATAAAAACGATAAGATCACTTAGGATAGCGGAACCATCAAACAAGAAAAAACGGCAAGGAGAAACAGGAGGCAAAAAAACACCAAGAACAAGGCGGAACAGAAGGTACCCGGGAGAACGATGAACACACCCTAGACCAACCCGGGGGGAGGGGAAGAAGCCCTAAGAAAGGGCAGGGATCCAACATCTACTTAACTTCCAGCCATCGTTCCTGTTGAGATTATTAGGCCTTCGCTCAATTTCAATAGCTTCCCTCAATTTGCGAGGATGGAACTGAGCAACCTTGGCAATAACCTTGGCCTCCTCAATACAGACATGGTGCTTTGTCTTGTCAACATGCTCAGCTAAGGTAGAAGATTTAGTTCTCCTATGCCTCAGGTCTGCTGCATGTTCAAACGCTAACGTTTCTTGTATGCAATTTGGAAAATTGAAAAGCATGACACTTATTTTAGTTAATAGTTTTATTCTTTATTGAAAAAATTTAGGTGCGAAGCTGCAATTTTTTATACTATGGAGAATTGAAAAGTTAAAGGGATATGATTCCTTACGTCCATAAAACTATGTCGATTTGGGAATGTATGTTTTTTCAATTACTTACCAAATAAATGACAACTTTCATCATCAACAATATGAGCAAAATCTGAGAAGGACTAAGGACTTTGAAGATTTGACAAATGTCCCACTCAAAAGTTGTGTTCGTTATTTAGAAATAAAGATGTTTGGCATCGTTGTCCCTTAATGAAATGAAAATTTGTGAAATGAATATAGAAATAAAAATAAAACAAAATCATACAAGTAATAATTATATCACAAAATAAAATAAATAATATTAAAAAAAAAAATTGTTTAAAAAAAACCTTTTGAACTAAGAGAATAATGTAAATTTGACATTGACATGGTGAAGTTGGTAGTGGTTTTGGATTCCATGTTTATGAAAACTCATGGTATTGACCCATAGTATTCATAAGTCATATTAATTGAACAATATGCCTGAAATTTTATGGTTGGCTTGATGTGATATATTTTTTAATAATATATAATATTCATTTTATTATTATATGACCTTGTTATATAACTCTTTTATTTATAATGAATTAGATGAATTTAATTGATATATATATATATATATATATATATATATATATATATATATCATCATCATCCATTTAGGAAATATTAGGATTTGAAAGGGTGACTGAGTTGTAATAGTGTAAAATTGAAATGGCCACTTGATGTTGATCTGTGTTGTCAATTGATGGATAAGAAAAAAAACAATGAAACTTATTCATGGTTATTTGTTAAATCTTGCTTCGAGGACACTGCCTCTTCAAGAGGGGAGACCAATTGTTCATATCTCCTCTAGAAGATCCTAAGATTCATAAAATGGACATAAAATATTTTAAAACATATTATAAAGGTCGGGAAGGGGCGACTAATACCCATAGAAGGAAGAAATGACTAAAAGGGTATTATTCACATTAGTATTTAATTTAATTAATTAAATATATATTAAGCCATTTCATTAATTAATTTTAATGTTAATTATATTAAATATCTTTAATAATAATAATTAAGGATATTAAAGAGAGTAATTTGGTGTTAAGAAAACATCAGAGCATGATTGACGGTTACATTACACTAGTAACCTAGCTAGCATAGAGAGAATTTGTAAGTTATGTAGAGCTCCCACATGAGAGGATTTAGTAGATCCTTGGGGATCTGCTCAGTATTAGTAATGCTTGTTTTTTAGCATAGTTTTATAAGAAACAAAAAAAAGTATGCCTATCATTTTATATATGTGTTTGAGTCATCTACGAGCAGAAAAGTCCTAAGTTGTGTTAATAAGTATCGTATGAAACAGATAATTGAACAGTTCAAAATGGTGAAGATGTGGGGAAATCGAGGTCGAGGAGGATCATCACATGGGCCTCCTACAAATTACCCAATGCCATCACCAGAGTTGGCTCTCATCTTGCACTCCTTGAAAGCAATTATTGAGACTTTAAAACAGCACCAAACAACTGAGGTGGAAGTGGAGCACCCTCAATTAGGGTTGGGAAATCTCGAGGGATGAAGAGTCTCTAATAGAGGACCTCCAATCATGGACATTATGAGGGAGCTCCAAAATAGTAAGCTCCTAGAGTTTGTGGGAGGTTGTGCTAGCAAACGTGCAAAAGCCTGGTTAGAGGGCATGAGAAGATGTATTATACTAAGAGATTATAATTTCAATTCAAAACATAAAATAATGATATTCCAACTCAGAGATAGTTCCCTATACTAGTGGGGTAACTTAGAAAGACAACTACATTTCACTCTTGATATAGTTACCTGGGAATTATTTGAGGAAAGATTCAGGAAAAAGTAGCTACTAGCATATTATGAAGAACAACAGGTAGCAACCCTCCATGCTTTGGTACGGGGAAACCACACAGATATTGATCAACGCCAAGCAGAACATTTCATTTATGGATTGAATCCTAAGATTAGGGAAATGGTGTGGATGTGGAAACCATCCTCAGTTTCAAAAGTTGTTGAACATGCTCACTATATTGAAGAGAACTTAGACTTAAAAGGTGGAAGAAATACAATTTTTTCACAACATCCAAGGTTTATAGGGAAGGTCCCTCGTACCTTCTTCGGGTGAGGAAGTTTGAGGCCACCGTCATATGGAAACGAAGTTGTACCTAAAACACCGACAATGAGGATTTCAATGGTTTCTAGTGCAACTTCATCGGCAGCTTCGAGGCTCATGAAAATCAAGGTCAAACACGAGGAGCCACAAGCAGGGGCAAAGGGTCTTTGGGGAAGGAACTCTTTCCAAAGAACTCCACAACAGTTTGTTTGAAGTCTACCACACATCACTTATTGGGGATGTGGGGCACCTCATTACCAATGCGACTGTCTTGAGTTACAAACTGGTAACGACCGTAGAGAAGGAAAATCACCAATGAGGGGAGAAGGCAGCCACCATCAAATCTATGTAGCAGCTGATAACGAATAATTTGAACACCAATCTTCCATGGTAGAAACCTTGGGTATGATAAACAATGTAAAATTTAAAATTTTATTTGATTATGGGGCTCCAGATAGACTCATTTCACCAACTACATTAGAAAAATGTGGGTTGGCAGCCTATGAGCATAATGACTTTAAACAAGTCAAAATGGCTTATGGGATAAAACAAGTAGTAGGACCTAGTGTTGACCAATGTTAGGTGAACCACGAGCTGTGTATAACTAAGTTGAAGGCATGCATCACAACATTGGGGACATACGATGTAATTACTAGAATGCACTAGCTAAAAGCTCATCAAGCTTTAGTACATTGTTTAAAAAAGAAGGTGATTTGTTTATATGATTAAGGTAGGTCAATTAAGATTTGTGGTATCAAGAGAAGAGCATCCCTACGATTCATCTCCATATTGAAGTTAAAATGTTGTCTCTGACAAGGTTGTAAACTATACATGGACGAGGTTGTAAGTGACCAAAAAGGACACTCCCTAGATCAACACCTAGTTTTGTCAGAATTCGAGGATGTTTTCCTTAAGGATTTGCATGGATTACTGCCTCTAAGGGAGATTGATTTTACAATTGACCTAAAACTTAGTGTAGAACCAATCTCCAAGACACCCTACAGGATGATAGCTCTAGTACTTTTTGAGTTACAGATGGAGTTAAACAAGCTTTTAGACTTGGGATTTATTAGACCTAGTATTTACCCTTGGGGTGCACCAGTAATGTTAATCAAGAAGAAGGATGATTCCTTAAGGCTATGCATATATTATAGGGACTTGAATCGAGCCACAATATGGAATAGGTACTCAATACCTAGAATACATGACCTATTTGGCCAAATGAAGGGAGCAACAATTTTCTTAAAGATCAATCTACGATATGGATACCACCAATTGAGGAATTAAAGAAGGTGACATCTCAAAAATTGCATTTTGGATTCGATCTGGGCACTACGAGCTTGTAGTTGTACCATTTAGTTTGACCAGTGCACTAGCAGTGTTCATGAGTATCATGAATGATGTGTTCAGGAAGTATTTAGACCAATTTGTGAAAGTCTTTCTGGATGATATTCTCGTGTATTCCGAGAATGAAAAGGAGCATGAAGAGAACCTAAGGGTTGTATTGACTTTCTTAAGGGAAAACCAGTTGTATGGAAAATTGTCAAAATTTTCCTTCTTTCAGAAGAAAATTCATTAACTTGGGCACATCATTTAAGGAGAAGTGATTTCAGTTGACTCAGAAAAGGTAAAGGTCATAATTGATTGGCCAGTGCCAAAAAATTCTCATGAGTTGCATAGCTTCATGGGGCTAGTAGGTTATTATTGCATATTTGTGGAAGGGTTTTCAAATATTGAAAAAAACATCACCAAATTACAACGAAAATGGGTTAGGAATGAATGGACATATGAATGTGACACTGCATTCACTGAACTAAAGAGGTTACTAAATAACACACCAATCCTTCGAGTGTCTGACATGGAAAAGGACTTCATTGTTTGCACAGATGCTTCAAAGCAAGGATTGAGAGCAGTGTCGATGAAAGAAGGTTTGGTAATAGCTTATGCATCCAAAAAATTGAAGAAACATGAAGATGTGTATGCTACCCATGACCTAGAATTAGCAGCAGTGGTGTTAGCTTTAAAACTATGGTGACACTACCTCATTGGGAGAATCTTTGAGTTAAGAACAAACCACCAAAGCTTGAAGAACCTCTTCACTCAGATCGATTTGAATGCTAGACAGAGGTGGTGGAGTGAATTCATGAGTGAGTATGATTTTGGGATCTCATACATTAATGGAAAGGAGAATGTGGTGGTTGATGCACTATGGAGGAGGCCACAAATCTTTTGTAGAAAATCCTGTAGATTCACAAGCTCATGCAATGTACTAAAGCATGGGACAAGAATATACTTATACTTTCAACCAGCGGAACCAATTAATCGATGAAAACAATATCAACAAGAAGAAGATAAATTAATGGTGCATAACACAAGATGTATCTGGGGAAATCCACTGCTCAAAATCCTGCTATCTATATTGTATATATCAGGAATATGAGTAAATATACAAAGCTTGTTCTCACTAGAACAATTCCGCACCAATATACTCAACTCTCTCAGTTCACAAGCAAGCTCTTGATCAACACTTAGCCAATGTTGCTGCCCTCCAAGTCCCTATTTCCTTGCGCAATTCCTATGGTTGAATAGCCCATATTAATGGGAATCTAGTGCTTCCAAAACTACATAATCCAAGTTAGGTTGAATTCCTGATTGCATGCATGATCTATACAACTCAATAAATCATACAACTAATAGTACATTGTCCCTGCACTCTAGTCTCAACTGGGTCTTTCTCAGAATCGACCTGCATGAGTTTCTGATGAGGGAGTCTTTAGTTAACTAGAGTGACACTTGTGGATGCACTAGCACACCAACTGACTATTAACTCTCTATTAGTTCCTCAAATAGTTTGGAACTAATTTAACTGAACATAACTCAGTAAACTGAGTTATCTAATTACAAGTCACAACTAAACTCATCTTGAACCCCTAAAACCTAGGGAGAACATATATATGACTTTAGAAATACTTCCAACTCCAAATTCCTAAGTTAATTAAGTTAATTAAACTTAATTAACTATTTACAAGTTGTAACAGCATTTTCAATAAAAATCACACAAAATAAAATCTCGTTGACGCATTTCAAACCAACCAGTGTGGTTCATCTTCAGGACAAGATGAGGAATTAGATCTAGGAAATGGAATAAATAGATGATGAGAGCAGCTAACTAGCTATTAGAAATAACAACTAGTTTGACTAAAAAATGAGATAATTAATTAAGCCTTTGACCCAGAATTAAAAAGAATTTTAATTTAATAATTAATATTATTTTTGAATTGAGAAATAAATAAGATTAATAAAATATTCATTTAATATTGAATCATATTAGTATTATTAAATTTAATATCAAGAAGAATGTTGAGATACAAAAACTATAATAATAATAAAGAATTAATTAAATAACTAATTTTTCAACCTAAGCTGTGGAAAAGGTTTGTGGACGACACTTGTGCCGTCTGGTCTCATGGGAAAGAGAAGTTAGAGTTGTTTCACTAGCATCTTAATAATCAATCAAATTCCATAAAGTTCACCATGGAAGTTGAAGTTAATGGCAACCTTCCTTTCCTTGATGTTCTCATTTCAAAAAAGGATGACGGTTTTTTCTCTCATCAAGTTTTTCGGAAGAAAACTCACACAGAGAAATACCTTCATGCTAATTCTAATCATTTCCCTTCTCAGAAGCTAGGTGTTCTCAACACCTTAAACAATCGGGCGCTGAGAGTTTCTAATAAATATCATCTTGATAATGAAAAAGCTCACCTTGATAATGAAAAAGCTCACCTCCTTAAGGTCTTCTTTAATAATGCTTATAGTAAGTCCTAGGGTCGTAAAGCTTTCCTTAATGAAGAAATAGGTCCTAAGAAGAGGATTGATCCCAAGGATCGATCTTCCGAGGTTCATCTTCCTTTTATTCAAGGGACCACAGATAAAATCACGAGGATCCTGAAAAAACATATTATTCCTTCTTCTTTTAGACCCCTTCACACTATTCAAAGTTCTCTTCGTTCGTCCAAGGACCCTATTAACCCTAAGGATGGGAAGGGTTTTTATATGATTCCTTGTTCATGTGGGATTCCTTATATTGGTGAGACTGGTCAGTCAATAAATCAAAGGATTTGCGAGCATGTTGTAGACATTAAGCATTGAAGGTCTCGCTCTTCCGCATTAGCTGAACATGCGGAAAAAAACAATCATCACATTTGCATAGAAGAGGTGAAGGTCATTGCTAGGATTTACCACTTTCATCATCAGAAATTTAGAGAGGCCTTAGAGATCGAACAAAGGCCCATCAATCTGAACAGAGACGATGGTTGGAGTATTAGCAAGTGTTGGGTCCTTGCTCTTTCTTCCTAGATTTTTCTTGTTTTCCTGGTTATCTTCCCAAACTTTACTTTTTTAATCTTATTATTATCATTATTATTATGTATTCAGATTTTTTTTCCTTTCTTTGATAGATCAATAATAATAGTTTAAAATGAGTTAATTAATTAATTTAATTAATTAATTATATTATCTCAAAATTCTTATTGAATATATCATTAATATTAATTTAATAATAGTGATATTATTTAATATAAAACAAAATTATTTTATTGATCTTAATTATTTCTTAATTCAAAAATAATTACATTAATTTAAAAATTCTGATAGATTAATAATAAAAAATAAAAAATTAGCTATGTTATTATTAATTACATTAGTTATTATTAGTTTGTATGATCAATAATATTCTAGTTTATAATTAATAAACTAATTATTAATATTAAATAAAATACTTTATTAAGTATTATTTATTTCTTTAATTCAAAAATAATATTAATTATTAATTATTAAAATTATTTTTAATTTTGGGTCAAAAGCTTAACTAGTTATTTCATTTTTTAGTCAAACTAGTTGTTATTTCCAATGGCTAGTTAGTTGTTCTCATCATTTATTTATTCCATTTCCTAGATTTGATTCCTCATCTTGTCCTAAAGATGAACCACACTGGTTGGTTCGAAACATGTCGACGAGATTTTATTTTATGTGAATTTGACCAAAAATGTTGTTATAATTAATATGGATCACAGAAGTCTAAATTCTATTTACAAGTTGTTAAGAGAATAGAATTCGATTTTAATTCAAGTTTTAAATTCAAGGACAAGTTTAAACTAGAATTTCTTGTTTTCATTTCTCAACATTCCCTCTCAAAAAGAAAGGGATTATCAGCTTCACCGGTCTTGTCTCTGTGAAACTCGAATTTACATCTTGACAATGACTTTGTCAAAATGTCCACATTTTTCTCCTCCATGGGAATGTACTCTAACAACATGATCCACCTCAATAACATAATCTCTGAGATGATGATATTGGATATCAGTATGCTTGGACTGATCCTGAAAAAAATGGATTTTCAGAGAGTTGGATACAACTATTATTATCACAGTAAATCACAGTTGGATCTATATGTTAACCAAAAAAACCAACCAGGATCTTCCTCATTCATATGGCCTCACATGTTTCCTGACTCGCAGCCATGTACTTTGCCACCGCCGAATTGATTGCAATTGATCTTTGTTTCCTGATGTACCAACAAACTACCACTGACCTAATACTGAAGATTCGTCTTGATGTACTCTTCCAGTGGGATGGACAACCTACCCAATCTACATCAGTGAAACCTTGAAACTTCACTCCCTTTGTCCATCTGTTCCATAATCTATACTTAGAAGTGCCCTTGAGGTATCTCAACACATGCTTTGTCACCTTCTAATACAGCTTGGTAGGCCTAACCATCACTTGACCAAGTTGGTTAACTACATAGCACATAGTTGGTCATGTGTTTGTAGGTTTTAACCTTGTAAAGAAATTACCTGCATACGAATTCTAAAACAAAGAAAATAAATAATGCGAGAGCATAACACATAAAACACATATACACAGAGATTTCCCACTAGATCCCAAAACCGGGACTA